>PVKY010000770.1:0-40634 GCA_004027775.1 Bradypus variegatus
GGAAGACAGATCATTCGAATTCATGCACGCAAAAGAACAGATGGTAAAAAAATGGAAAAATATGAGCAGGGTCTTAGGGAGCTGCGTGACAACATGAAACATACAAATATACGTGTTATGGGTATTCCAGAAGGGGAAGAGAGGGGAAAGGGGGCAGAAGGAATAATAGAAGACATATTCACTGAAAAATTCCCAACTCTTATAAAAGACAGAAAATTAGAGATTCAAGAAGTACAATGTACCCCAAATAGAATAGATTCCAATAGACCTACTCCAAGACACTTGCTGGTCAGATTGTCCAATGTCAAAGATAGAGAATTCTGAAAGTAGCAAGAGAAAAGCGATCCATGACATACAAGGGAAAGTTGGTAAGACTATGTACAGATTTCTCCGCAGAAACCATGGAGGCAAAAAGACAGTGGCATGATATATTTAAGATACTCAAAGAGAAAAACTGCCAACCAAGCGTTCTATATCCAGGAAAACTTCCCTTCAAAAAGGAGGGAGAGATTAAAACATTTTTAGACAAGCAGACATTGAGAGAATTTGTGAGTAAGAGACCAGCATTACAAGAAATACTAAAGGGAGTGCTACGGGCTGATAGGAAAAGGCAGGAGAGAGAGAGTTGGAGAAGAGTGCAGAAATGAAGATTATCAGGAAAGGTAAAAAAGAGAGGAAAAATAAGATATGACATATAAATTCCAAAAAACAAAATGGTAGTAGAAAGTACTGCCCTTATAGTAATAACATTAAATGTAAATGGATTAAACTCCCCAATAAAAAGACACAGACTGGCAGAATGGATTAAAAAACAGGACCCATCTATATGCTGTCTACAAGAAACTCACTTTAGACACAAGGACAAAAATAGACTGAAAGTGAAAGGTTGGAAAAAGATAATTCATGCAAACAACAACCAGAAAAAAGCAGGAGTAGCTATATTAATATCAGACAAATTAGACTTCAAAAGTAAAACAATTAAAATAGACAAAGAAGGAAACTATATATTAAGAATCAGTTGGGATATTGTTTCACTTTAATGAAATAAAGATTTTCAAAGAGATATGCTAAATCAAATCAAAAACCAAATCAACAAGTTCAGGGAAGATGTAACAAATAGACAAAGGCTATGAAGAAAACACTGGGCAAACATAAGGTAGAGATTGAAAGTTTGAAAAAACAACTAACAGAATCTATGGAAATGAAAGCACAACACAAGAGATGCAACACACAACGGAAACATACAACAGCAGATCTCAAGAGGCAGAAGAAAACATGCAGAAACTGGAGAACAAGATACCTGAAAGCCTACACACAAAAGAACAGATAGGGAAAAGAATGGAAAAACATGGCAAGGTCTCAGGGAATTGAATTACAACATAAAGTGCATGAATGTACATGTCATGGGTGTCCCAGAAGGAGAAGAGAAGGGAAACAGTGCAGAAACAATAATAGAGGAAATAATCAATGAAAATTTCCCATCTCTTATGAAAGACATAAAATTACAGATCCAAGAAGTGCAGCGTACCCCAAACAGAACAGATCTGAATAGGGCTATGCCAAGACACTTAATAATCAGATTATCAAATGTCAAAGATAAAGAGAGAATTCTGAAGCAGCAAAAGAAAAGCAATCCATCATATACAAAGGAAGCTTGACAAGACGATGTGCGGATTTCTCAACAGAAACCTTGGAGCCAAGAAGGAAGTGGTGTGATATATTTAAGATACTGAAAGAGAAAATCCATCAACCAAGAATCCTATATCCAGCAAAACTGTCCTTCAAATATGAGGGAGAGCTCAAAATATTCTCTGACAAACAGACAATGAGAGAGTTTGTCTACAACATACCTGTGCTACAGGAAATACCAAAGAGAGCACTACAGACAGATAGGTAAAGACAGGAGTGAGAGGTTTGGAACACAATTTTGGGTGATGGTAGCACAATACTGTAAGTACACTGAACAAAGATGACTGTGAGTATGATTGAAAGAAGAAAATTAGGAGGATGTGGGACACCAGAAGGAAAGAGGAAAGATAAAGACTGGGACTGTATAACTCAGTGAAACCTAGAGTGTTCAACAATTGTGATAAAATGTACAAATATGTTTTTACATGAGGGAGAACAAATGAATGTCAACCTTGCAGGTGCTGAAAATATGGTGGTATTGGGGAAAAATACAACCACTGTAAACTAGAGACTATAGTTAACAGAAACATTGTATTATGCTTCCTTTAATGTACCAGGGGCAA
Organism: Bradypus variegatus; assembly: GCA_004027775.1. Taxonomy (NCBI): domain Eukaryota; kingdom Metazoa; phylum Chordata; class Mammalia; order Pilosa; family Bradypodidae; genus Bradypus; species Bradypus variegatus. Next base: position 2,253 of record PVKY010000770.1, read on the forward strand.
TATACCAAAGTTAGATGTCTATAGGAGGGGGACATAAGGGAGGAGTATGGGACTCCCGACATTGGTGATGTTGTCACTCTTTATTCTATTTTAGTTTAATTCTATCCTTTTGTTGCTTCCTAGCTGTCATGGTTCTTTTTTTTTCTCTTTCTTTTTTCTTTCTCTTTGTTCTCTCTACCTTCTTTGACTCTTCCTCCTCCTTTGTGGGAGAAATGGGGACTCCTTATATAGATAGCAGTGATGGTGATGAATATATGACTATAAAGGGAACCATCAATTGTTTACTTAAGATAATTAGGTTGAACTTATGTGTTTGGAAACAGACAGAGGTGACAGTAGCACATGATTGTGAGAATAACTAACAGTGCTGAATGGTGTGTGAAGGTGGTGGAAAGGGGAAGCTCAGAGTCACGTATGTCACCAGAAGGAAAGTTGGAGGTTAAAAGATAGGAATGTATAAAACAGTGAATCTTGTGGTGGACAATGTCTGTGATTAACTGTACAAACATTAGAAATCTCTTTCATGAGCTAGAACAAATGTATGACACTATAACTAGAAGTTAATAATAGAGGGGTATATAGGGAAAAAATATACCTATTGCAAACTACATACTATAGTTAATAGCATTTTAACATTCTTTTATCAATAGTAACAAATGTACTATACCAATATGAGTCAATAATGCAGGGGGGGGCTAAAGTTATGGGAGGATTTGAGTTTTCTTTTCTTGTCTTTTCTTTTCTGGAGTAATGAAAATGTTCTAAAAACTGAAAAAAATAATTGTGGTGATGGATGCACAGCTGTATGATGGCAACTAATAGTACACTTCGGATCTTTGGATAATTGTATGGTATGTGAACAATCTCAATAAAATTAAATTAAAAAATTGATTGTGGTGATGAATGTACAACTATGTAACGGTACTATGAACAACTGATTGTACACCATAGATGACTGTATGGTATGTGAATACATCTCAATAAAATTGAATAAAAAAAGAATATAAAATTTTCTAAGTTCTGTGTTTATCAAATCATAGGGGATAAAACTATAATTGAATAGAACTAAATATTTATGTGTTTCTGGAGGGGTAAGGATTTTCTAGATCCAGAAAAAGGGAAAAAACTCACAGAGGAAACACATAATCACATGCGGCTAAACAAAAATTAAAAACGGTTGCATGTTAAACATAAAACAATTACAAGATAAAAGTCAGTAAGAAAAGACTATTTATGGCAAACATGACAACAGGTTAACACATTTATTTTATAAAGAGGTGAGACATATTTTTAAAAAGCAATACCCTAGTAGACAGATGGGAAAAGGCACCTAACACTCACCTCAAATAGGGGGGTGAGTCGCATACACACGGTTCTCAGCATCGAGTGTGCATTAGGACCCTCGGGGGTGTCTTGTAAAAATGTCCACACCCGGCCCTCCCCGAGAGCGCTGAGAATCGGTGTGGGGTAGACTGAGGCAAGGTTAGTTTTTAAAAACCTTCCCACGTGATTCTAATGCCCACAGCTGAGAACAACTCAAGTGTCCCAAAATATGATACGCTGGAGTGCTGACCCCCCGCACCTCGGACTGGGGTCTCATCTGGGAAGAGGGTCCCTGCAGAAGGAATGAGATGGGGTCACACAGGTGTGGGGAGGCCCCAATCTTACACAACTGGGGGCCTCATATGAGGGAAAGAGACGGACTCGCAGGAAGACTCCCAGGGAAGATGGGTGGAGGCGAGTGGCGCTGCCACCAGCCACGGATCGCAGGCGGCTGAGGCCACGAGGGGGGCAGGGAGGAGCCTCCCCGAGAGCCCCAGGGGGTGCAGGCCTGGCCGACACCCCAATTTCAGACTTCTGGCCCCCAGAATTGTGAGGGAATAAACACCTGCTGTTTTAAGCCCCCAGTTTGTGGTACTTTTTATGGCAGCCCCAGGGGACTAAGGCAACAGGTTTTGAGAACTACAGATTTCAGGAAGTTTATTTGGCCCAATGCAATAAGCACAAAAGCATTTTAATTACAATAACTAATGCTGGTGAAAACCAGATGAATTGAGCCTGTGATGGTGACCCCAGTGAGCCCCTGACGGTGCCCCCTGGTGAGCCTGTGACGGTGCCCCGCGGTGAGCCTGAGACCGTGCCACCCGGTGAGCCTGGGGTGGTGCACCCCAGGACTTCTGCACGGAAGTAGGGTACAGGCATTAGAAGCATTAGTGTAGGTATTAAAAGCCTAGAGCTAGCCTCGTCCAACTCGATGGCTTTAATCCCTACTCGATGTGCAGTGAGGACCAAGAATTACTTTGAGGTTTCCCTCAAGAGAATGAGACATTTTTTAAAGTAATTAACTAAGACAAGGAATAAAACAGGGGACCCAGGTTGGAGGGGCGAGGAGATGGCACATTCAGTTTGGGACATGTCACAAATCTGCAGCACGTAAAAGACAGACATTCAACAGGAGCAGGGAGGGAGCCGGGATCAGCCAACACAGGTGGTTCCGGAAGGCACTTCCAAGGACAGTCCAACTGCAGAATAAAACACAGCTGACCGGGGGGTCATTTAAAAAGCAGCTGGCAGCGAACCCACTTCTAGAATAAAAATCCCAGTCTACCAGGTTCACAAGTTCAGTTGTTTGTAAACCAGACATTTTTTGAAGGGGCCGCCGCCTTCACAAATAAGAGCACAGCCTGCAGGAGGAAGACACTTCGGAAAGGGACAGACCCCTCTGAGGTTAACACGTGCACAGAGACCCAAAGGAGGATTCACATCTCCATTCTGAGCCCGTCCCCTCAGTCTCAGCCCTACACTAGGAAGGAGGAGACGTGTCCAGTGGGTTTGCACTGAGGTCCGTCGTGTGTGAAGGCCACACACCTGGACGCCACCGAGACCTCCCGGGACATACCTTGAGGGCGTCGTGCCGCGTGTGCAGAAGTAAGAGCTGCAGACGGAGCTTCTCTCTCCGGTGGTCCTCCATGGGCTGCAGGAGCACCCGCTCCCCCCTGCGCAGGAGCTGCTCGACCCGGGCTCTCTCCTCGTCCATCTGGACATTTAAAGACAAAACTGACTCAGAGGAAAAACGCACAGGGTCGCTCACGTAGCCACCCCCAACTAGGAGGATGACCCACAGCACGTGGCATAAGCCAAGAGATGTCAACACAGAACAGCGTAATACGCAACAAACAATTGTGTTTTCCTTAAATCTCTCACTTTTTAAGTTAAAACATGAAGTGAGATGATACTAAGGTTCATCTTCAGTCTGAGAGTGTGTCAAGTTTTTTTTTAAATATTTCATACATCACCTGGCAAATCACACATCAACACTCAACAACTCACATTTGCTTCTGTTCTGTCCTGCCTGACCGTCCGGTGGACATCGCTGAAGGAAGACTACAACTAACAGAAAAGCCAGGACCCCACAGCTCCGGAAACCGCCGGGAACCAACCTTCCCATCGTCGTCGCCGCGCTCCGAGTGCCTCTCGGCGACTTTCAGCATGAGCTGTATGTCGCTGTCTAAGTCGTCCAGTTCCGAGGAAGGCACAGCCGCCTCCAGCGTCTCAGCGCTGAGCACGCCTGGGCACACCGCGGGCTCCTGGTCAAGCAGCAGCTGGAGAAGGACAGAGTTCCTGAAAGGACATACTCAGCCAGGCTTCCCTCATCCACCGGAGGGGCGGGGGGTCGGGGCAGAGCAGTGACCTGACTCAGTGTCACTTCCTTCATTCCGCCAGCCATTACTTCTCTGGTCTGGGGTTCTCTCAACCACCCGAGCAGGGACATGAACACAAGCACCCTGCCCGGGGCCACCTGCTGGGGTGGGTCCGAGACCATGTGGGAAAAAGCGGGAAATGCGGCCGAGATCCACAGGGCGCGGGGCCCGGCCGCAGAGGGCAGACGATGCTTAATAAAACTTAACGCAGAAAAGTAATATCCAGTATCAGCTGAGCGTGGAAACTACAGCCCTGCACAGCTGTTAGCGTGTAAGCGAGCACCTGCTTTCGGGAGGGCTGTTTGCAGTATCTATTCACCCGCTATTCAAAACCCAACTTCTGCCAAGACTTCGAGGAATCTATGAATTAGTCCAATTAGGAGATGAGCATGAAGGGAAAAGAATTTTAATGAAGCAACATTTATGAAAGCACAGTAAGAGTGGAAAGTGGACTTATTTGTTATCTTATTATTGCTCCTTATTTATTATCCTCTTATTTAAGTTTATAAAGCTCAATTGTAAATTTATAAATCAGAAAGTCCCTTTATGTATTAGGTCCAAATTGTGCAGTTAATTGTAATTTTTAGATTTTTCAATTCACACAAACAAGAAAATGAAGGCCAAGTTTTTGGTTTGTGCTATGTGAGCACAAAAATAAAATGTGACTATAAACTAATGGCACTGATAATCATGTCTAGCTTGGGAATCATTTGTTATTCCGTAGTCAATTTTAACATTCAATTGAGTCTTTGAAGCCTTTTCTCAATTGGGTTATTTTCATCCCTACTGATTCCTTTTCTTTCCTTCATCTGCACAATCACAAAAATGAGGACAAATGCGCCATTCAAGAAAAGCGTGACGGAGTCACCATCCTAACTTTTAAAAATCTGATCTACATATTATTTCATGATGTATCATTTAGATACACACACACAGGAGAAAGTTTCAAAGGAAAAGGCTGCTCACCTTGGCACTCTCAATGTGCTGAGACACCTTCTCGAAGTTTCTGTTGAGTTCAGCCAGTTTGGGTTCGACCAGGTCCCTGCTGGAGCCCCCACGGGCGGTCATCAAAACCAGGGCTTGGCCGCGGACCTTCTCCACCTGCAGGCCAGCATCGTCCAGCTCCGACAGCAGACGCTGGGCATGAGGAAACACAGCGCCGTCACGGGGGGCTTCCGAGCCCCACATGGACCGACGCGCCCTCGGAATTCCAGGCAGTTTAAGGAAATGTCTGGCTTCAGCACCTTCGCCTCGAGCATGAGATTCACCCTCACCTCCGTCCCCCCCACCCACCCAGGGGCAGGCGTCTGCGGCGTGGGCAGGACGCGTCCATAGGTGGACACTCGGGGGACGGCCCGCCAGCTCCCGCCCCCTGCCGGCTACCTGCACGATGCCCTCCTGTTTCTGTGCCGGCTTCTTCTCGATCTCGTCCAGCAGAGCTTCCGCTTGATAAAGCCAGGTACTTATGTGAGCCACGTTTCCATCAAATATTTCCAGCTGCTTCTGGTGGTTCTGCAAAGGAATTGATAAAATGCTGATTGAGTCCCATGAAATATTTAAGATGATAATCTAAGGGACTCAAAATGCCTGCAAAGAGCAGCACTGAATGCTGAGTTTAAAGAAGGCCTTCCACCTTCTTGCAAAGCTCTTCCCCAGTGGAGGAAGCTCATCCTTAAAAATGCACAGCTGGGGTTAAACACTTCTCAAATTTATTAGTTTTAAACCATGGAACAATAAAAATCTTAATAATAATAAAAGCAAAGTTTCTTTTTTCAATTTCATTTCAAGTCTGTTCCCCTATTGCTCAGTTTTATTTTCAAATGATCCCACTGGGCCCCTACACCACCTTTTGGTCATATTTTTAAAATCCCACTAAACGAAGAAACAATATGAAAGTCACTAAATATGGTTTGGGTGAGACCCACAAGTGTGCAGAGGGCAGGGCCTCTGTCTCCCCTCAGCACCGCCAGCACTTCGCCATGCATTCAGCAAAGCCACAGTAATATTTCCCAAAGCAGGAATAAAATGTGATCGAGAGAATCAGTCTGAAAACAGAAGCAGGCAGTTAAGCAGATTAAAACTGGGCAGAGTTGTTGCAACTAAAGCAAGGAGTAGGAACTTGACCCAAAAAAGGTGGGAGAGGGATAAAGAAATTAACAATTTTTAGGAATTATATATACAGGCTAAAGGAAAGGGGGGGGGGCAGAAGAAAAGAGAGAAACAATGAAAAATAATAGCAAATCTATAATATGGAAAAAGAGTAAAGGAAAAAAAGTAAATGTGAACTAATAAACACTAGAACAGTTCTGATGATCTGGACTGTACATATGAAGAATTACTTAACCCCTATAAGGCAGGTAACTCCAATGTTCTGATAGGGCTAGAAAGATACGACTTGAAAGGAGAATTTGGAAAGTATAGAACAGACTGAAGAATGTAGATGTAAAAGCCATAGAATGTGGAATTAAGCTAGAAATAAAAAAAAACATGATTATATAAAATACATGAGGAACATGTTCTATGAGCCAAGATTCTCACATACATATTCATATTCAATGTTTAGCAATTCTGTTAGATATGTGTTTCACTCCCATTTTATAGGGAGAACTCAGTAACACACCCAAGGTCACACAAGACGGTTAAGTCATAATAGAGTCTGGAGGTGAATCTAACAAAACTGAAGCCCAGGGTCCTCACCCCCTGAACGTCCTGACTGACTGGAATAAATGTTCATCTTTGTCTGTCCCCATCACCTGGAAATTCTATGACTTTGATCAAAGGCATCTGAGAGATGTCAGAAAAAATAAACGGAAGTTTTCAACGAAAACTCTCTCTGCAGTAGGAGAGGGTGACATTGACACTTATTGTTAGCATAAGAAGGACAGAAAACCACTATTAAAATTAAATGACCACCCTTTCCAAGAAACAATCAACAGTGTAGTGGTACAATGAAAGTCTAACACACATGTAACAAGAAACGCTTATCATAATCTTACCAGTAATTTCTAAAACTGGAGGTTTCCAGCATGTGTATGGAAGAGCACACCATGTTTTATGTCATGTAAGTATCAAAAAACCTATGCGGTAGAAATTGTAACAAAGCCCATTTTACAGATGAGAAAAATGAGGCTCAGAGAGCGTCTAAGTAACCAAACTGATGTCATGCAGGTAAAGAAACGGGGAGTCAACGTTTTATCTGGGTGTGGCTGCTTGCTCCCAGCCATGTGCCGTTACTGGAACAATGGAAACGCCGCACGGTCGGACAGCTTGTGGGCAGGCCACCAGACGCGCTGCGCAGTCCTTAAATGAAACAGTAACGCGCACCTGCTAACATGCTACGCATATCGGAAATACTTCATTCCTTAGTGGAGACACTGCCATCTTTTTCTAGAGATCATTTTTTTAAAAGAAGAATAAAGTGTCGCCTAACGGTGCTATTCACGCGCAAGAAGCCCTCCCGACGGGCCGAGGGCAGGATCCGGAATTCTGGCATAAACGGGGAAAGGGGAGCAGGCCTCGGCGGCGCCGGCCACCCACCATCAGCGCGCTGCGCCAGTCCTCGGTCCAGGTGCGCACGCGGCCGCAGCCGGCGCCCAGCACGCCCAGCCGCTCCTGCAGCGCCGCCGCGCCGCCCTCCACCAGGCCCTGCAGCGCAGCGCTGCCCTCCGTCACGGCCCGCAGATCCTCCCTTCGCTTCGCCAGCTCCTTCAGGACGTTCTAGAAGACAAACACAGGGAGCCCCACTCGATCTTCCGGAGCACTGCAAAGCTGCTGCAACCTTAACTTTGTGAACTCTTCCTCTGCACGTGTGACAGCCTGACCCTGTGCATCCCGTGACCCTGTGGGCCCGTGACCCTGTGCATCCCGTGACCCTGTGCGTCCCGTGACCCTGTGGTTCCATGACCCTGTGCGTCCCGTGACCCTGTGGTTCCGTGACCCTGTGCGTCCCGTGACCCTGTGCATCCCGTGACCCTGTGGTTCCGTAACCCTGTGCATCCCGTGACCCTGTGGTTCCGTGACCCTGTGCATCCCGTGACCCTGTGGTTCCGTGACCCTGTGGTTCCGTGACCCTGTGCATCCTGTGACCCTGTGGTTCCGTGACCCTGTGTATCCCGTGACTGTATCTTGTGACCCTGTGCTTTCCGTGACACACACGACTCCCTAGAGAGTTTACAGCCTGTCCAAGGTTTACAAAACTCCACAACTTAACATGATGAGAGTTCTTAGTTCCCAAAGAAAATTAAAATGTTTATGCAAATGCCAAAGAGTGTAACAAATTCAAATGTGGGCAATGTAACTATTTCATTTATTTTAAATATAAATTCCAATTATCACACACACCCCAATTATCTTCATCACTGCTTTGAATACAACACATCAATTTCACTGTCAGTAACTATGAGTTGGCCAAACAGAAGTATCACAGAACTCATGGTTCTAAAAAACTCAAAACGAATTGATCTCTTAGATGACAAGAGCAAATTATTGGTGTGCACTGTGTCTACTTATGAGGGTTACATCCTGTGAGTAGGTGACTTAACTTTTAATCTGTTGAATAAACACATAAAATATTTCATATAACATAAATCATAGGAGAACTAGCAGGTCGGTGTTGGTCTTACAGTCGCCACCATATGCAATGAGACAAGCTGGATGGCTTGGGGACCCCTCGGCTCAGACCTTCCCACGTCCCACCAGGCAGAGGCGAGGCCCAGGGTCCGACAGCAGGCTCCACAGCTAGGGCCACTGAGCTCTTCCGATCCAAAAGCAACAGGGGCACACCCACCCCACGGCTGCTGCACCTTTTAAACTACATTTACACCAGTAATTCCAAAGAGCTCACATCAAGTCACATTCTGGAAGGCATAAAAATGGCAAATCCACAAGTGAGCCAAGAGTGACACATTCACTTGGCTACTGTTAGTGATGCAGCTATGAAAGGGCCCTAGTATGTATTTCACGCATTACTCTCCAGCAGGGAGTAACACAATATAATAATTTTTATGATATAAAATAAGTATGTTTTTATTATATTATTAATATAATATTTATATTTTATAAAATAATTATGTTTATATTATAACATAATTTTTATAATTATGATACCTGTAACTAAGCTCTTGGCAGTTCAACTTCCTACCATCCCTCAGTGGCTATTTACTGACTGACAAAGGCAGCCTTTAGGCACTGTAAGAAATAACTACAAGTAATTAAATTTAAACACTACACACACATTTTATTGTAAGAAAAATGACTGCATTGAAAATAATTATATTCAATCTATGGAATGAAAGTGTTAGTTAAGTTGCAGAAAGAAAATGTTATTTGTTTTGCATTGAAAATAACTTTACATAGTTTCTAGCTGCTCATACTTTAAAATGTTGTGAAATATGTACATTCCTTAAATCTGAATACATGAAACTGAAAAGATGGGTGATGACACTATATGCTGATGTTTCATTTGATTTATCAGAGTGGGAAGAATGTGCTATGAGTGAGTGATTTGTATCTACCATCTTCATTACTTCCAGTCTGAATTCAGATTAAATAGAAATTTAAGAGTGTATCTTTCCAAAAGAATCAGACTTATTGTTTACTTCATTTGGTAAAATTATGAGAATCAAGTGAAAGACTAATTGAATTCTTAAAAGTACAAAAAGATGAAGGATTAAAAATTAATTACAGAAAAATCAATATCACTTATGTGCCAGCTATAAACAATTAGCAAAAGAGAAAAAGATATTTTTCATATAACAATTAAAGCAAAATAAATATATAATGATAAACATCTTTGCATATTTGTATAATGTTTATGAAGAAAAACACACTGGTAGGGATATAAAAGAATCGGGGAGGAAAAAAGGAAGCATGTCATGTTACTAAAAACACTTGATATAATAAAGATATCAATATCCCTCAAAACAAATCTATAAATTTAATGCAAGTCCAATCAAAATTTCTGACAGAATTGTTTTAAGAACTTGAGAATAATAATTCTATAGTTCATGTAAGAATATATGCAATAAAGGAAGGGAACCCAATAACTACTAGTTAAAATATATTCTAGAGTCACATTAATCAAACAGTTGAAGAAGGAACTGGTACATTTTAGAGGGATAGATCAGTGGAACAGAAAACAAAGAAAAGTGGCAGGCAAATATAAATTTATGAATTTAGCATATCAAATCATAGAGAAAGGATTGATTACTCAAAAAATAAAGTGCTGAGACACTGGTTAACTATTTGGAAAAAAAGGTTAGAGCCTTAACTCAGGACATACACCAAAATAAATTCCAGAAGGATTAAAGCATTAAAGGTAAAAAGATGAAACTATAAAAGAGCTGGAAGAAAATATAAGTAAATAATTACACAACCTTGAAGTAAAATTGGCCTTCTGAACATTAAAGGCAGAAATAATGAGCAAAAGGATGCACCTTATTCCTTTAAAAAATGCACAATGACAGTGTTTCAGGAAAAAAAAAAACATACCAAACAGAAAGGAAACAAAACATCTGCAACAATACATCACGCACTAAGCATTACTAGTTGCAGCAGAGAAGCAGCTCCAAAGTTCAAAGACCACGCAAGGGATGGGAAAATGGGCAGAACTGCAGGAAAAGATGATTCTAACAAGAGCACTGCAAGGGCCTCTCCCCGTGGCTGAAGCTGCTCTCGTCACACAGCCAGAAACCACATCTGCCCACCTTGCCCAGTGAGTGACAAGGTACCTTGGCCCAGGGGATTCTCAATCGCAGCTGGTGGGCACGACCTTCCGAAGGACGAGCCCGCAAGCTGGGTGAGACGTTAAAATAGGCAGGTCCCTTGGCCCAACACCTTTAAGGTTAAAAAGTCATCCTCAGGAAATAAGTATGAATGTGCGCCGTGACGGAGCTAAAATTACATCCATCATAGCATTATCTACAACAGTGAAAGCAGGCAAAAACTTAGACATGAATGGAGGAATGGGACAATAAAAAATAAAAACCACGCAATGAACGAGACACAAGAATGTTATAAACAAAAGGAAAACAGTGAAGGTGAACATTGTAAATATACATTTAAATATATATTAAATACATATATTTGTAACAGCTGAAGAGATAACGGTAATCTTTGATTATAAGTGATCTTTGCTCCTATCTACTTTGTATTCTACTATGCAAACTTCATTCAATTCATTATGTAACTGATGCTACTAATAAGAAAATAGTGTTTCAAAAGTGTTTTGTACAAAGCAGATGATATTTCCTTGAAAAACTTAACTAAAACGAAGTTTTTGCCTTTGTTGTGCCGTCAGCGCTCTTCGCCCGGGACTTCCGAGCGTCTCCGTCTGCCCCGGGTCCCTCCCTCAGCTGCCCCCTCACAGCTCATGGCAGAATCATACTTTCATGAGCCATTTTCTAACCTGAGACGGTCTTCCCCGAGCCTGACTCCTTGGCTTTCTCTCTCCAATGTTCTCTGCACACAGCGTGCAGCCCCTCCCTCCCTCACGGCACCTTCTCCTCACGGCCGCCAGAAACATCTGGGGAGAAGGTCGAAGCTGCTACTTGTGGCTTCGTGGCTGTTTGTGGCACAGTATTGATCATTTCCTTTCAGCACTTATCTCTGGTATGCATGCTTCTTTCTCCAATAAATTTAGGAAGGGAGCATGCCTTGATCAAAGATCTACTCTGTGTTCCCTTCAATTCTCCAACCACCTCAGAGGAGAGAACTGGCAAACCAACTAAGTCTCTAATCTGTGGATGTGACTTCAGAGTAAGGACAGGGCTAAGAAGTTCTTACATTGTTCATTGATTTTTTTCTGTCCTTTCCATCAATTAGTTTGCAATAGAAAAACTAGTTACTAAAACAAAAGTTATTAGTGGAGAATTAAATTCTGCACACTGCTGTGTAAGGACTGAAGGCTCCACAAAGGCCACTGATTCCGACGGCGGCCTCTGCAGGGGCCTCAGCCCCACAAAGGCACCTGGGGAGGTCACCTGACTACCGGAGAAGTGGGAAAACAACGGAGAAATGAAAAGACCACCCAATATGAAATGGAGGGAAAGGACAGACCCGGATTTCCCTGAAGGACACCCCGGCCACGCTGGCATAAGCTCGGAGGCTCACCTGAACGGCAGCCTACCTTAGCCCAGGCAATTTCCGTGTCCAGGTCGCAGAGCAAACCTTCGGAAGTGGATTTCTGCACCAACTCAGCCTCCGTAACAGAAAGCCACTCGGAGAGAGAAGCGGTCTCTTTCTTCATTTTCCGGGCCAACTGTGAGGCTCTCTCCAGATCCTGCTTTCCTTGTGTCACCTGAGGAGAGAGGGACGGGCAGGTGGGGGTGGCCAGAGGGGGTAGAGAGAGAGAGAGAGAGGAAAGGGAGAGATGGAGAGAGGGAGCCAAGCAGAGGGAAGAGGGAGTGGGAACACAAATGGGAATGGATCAGAATAGTAACTAAAGTTCCCAACTGGTTCCATTCAACCCCCAGGACAGGCCTGACCGTCTTCACCAGCGCTGCAGGCTCACCCCACTGCAGCGGTCAAGTCGGGGGACCCTGGGATTTAGTCTCGGCTCCTCCTGCAAGAGGCACCCCTCACAGGCTGCTGAGAGCGAGAGGAGAACCCGGCAGGCGTGTGCCCCAGGACAATGTGGGGCCTGTGGGGGGCCTGCGTCATTTTGAACAGAAGGCACCTGGGAATCCTTCCCATCAAGGAGTGTGCCCAACGCACAACCTGCACACCACATTCCAGCAACTGAGGCAGGAACGGCAGTGTTTGCACAGTGATGTCCTTTGCACTCATCACCTACTGTAGGACACGGTAAATGACTGTGAGACAGAAGCGTTAACTGTTATTTGGTCTTACTGTGGTTTGAACCGAGCTAACACTTTCCCAGCTCTTACTGCAGTTTCCGCACTGTGCGGAATCCCACAAACATCCTACTATGCAGCCCACGGCCGCCGGGGCCGGGCACTCACTCTCCTTTCCACTTTAGCAGTCGGGACAGGGAAGCTGGGACGGTCATGGCCTGGGTAGAGCACGGCCTGACCGGACATTTCCAGGTGTGCCTCACCCCTGGGAACAGTCACCTGCAGCCCGGGAAGCCATGTGAGGGTGATAAAGAGCCTCACGACACAATACAGGAAGAAACAGGAGCTCTCCTCCGTGCACCCAGGTACAGACAACACCGTCACCACAAATCAGAGCCGTAACCACACAGGGGATGGGAGTCTCTCAGATGTATACAGGGCAACAGATTGAATTTTGTTAATAAGCGGTATCGATTGCACTCCTTTTCTTCTGTTCCCCCAGGTTCCATTTTACTCCTTCATACCTCAAGGACTAATTTTTACTGAAGTCTTTAAAAGTGAACTATTTTTTTTCCTGCAGAGTTCAACAAAAATTCATAACTCGAAATTAATAGCACCTCAGTGCCAACTTTAGGTGACAAACAATTGAATTATATTAAAAGATACCATGTGTTTGAATGATTCTGCTCTGACTCTGACATGCGCAGGCAGCCACAGTCATCATAAAACTCTGCCATCAAAGATGTGACTCTATCAGGAAGACAATAATTCACAGTCCAAGTTATAACAATTCACACCTTTCTCAGTCTAACCACTACCTTTTATGATGAACTCACAGGGAATTGGCCAGTATCAGTTTGGCCGCCACTGACCCCTCCTTCCTCTTGGGTATTCAACCTTTTTGTCCCAATTGGATCATTCCCATCAGCCCTTAAATCTACGCAGATCTCTCACTTTACAAAAAAAAAACATTTTTTGGTTGCTCCCCCCACCCCATCGTCACGAGTGTAGCAAGTTTACCTGCCGGCGACATCTGCACCGGGGCCTACACCGGCCCTCTCCCGGCTGCCGGGACCCAGCCGCCCTGGTTCTCCCACTGCATCTCGCTGCTCTTACTTTAGCTTTATTTCCAACACGCCGTACTCAAATTTCCTCGTAATTGACGTAATCCCTCCAGCCTTGGTCCAGGCCCTCTTCTCTTTCACTGTATCCTTTTCCCAGGGGATCTCACCAACACAGGCCCTCACCTCCCCATGCAGGGGACCCCTAAAATTCAGATCTTCAGCTGAGACATGGTCTCCAGCCCTGAACCACCGGGGGAGGGCCTGGCATCGCCATCCCACCCTCTCCATGCCCGGCACCACGCTGGGTTCCCCATGTCCCTGCCTCTCCTTCCCACGCCCCATCCCAGGGTGACATCACACCCTCCCAGGCCAGCCAGACAGAAACACAGGGGTCAGCCCTGGTCTCCCCCCTCACCTGCACCCCCATATCCAGTCCTTTCAAGACATGCCAACGATCCACCCACTTCACTGCAGCTGCCCCACCTCCCAGCTCGCACCTCCCTCGTCCTTCACCAGGAGTCAGCAACGACGTCCTCACCCGTGTGCTCACGTCCACCCCTGCCTCTCCCCATCCAACCTGCAGACTGTGAGAGGGACCCTTCCAGAGCACACCTCAGCGTGTCACCTCCCTGCTAACACCCAGCAATAACTGCTTACTGCCGAGACAAAAATCTGTACAACAAACCAACGCCCGGCAGGATCTTGTCTCACCCACCTCTCCAACACCACGCTCCCCACGCTTGCTCGCTCTGCTCTCACCACACGATGCCCCGGGCTGCCTCGGCTCTGGGCTAAAGCGTCACCTCCTGGGGAAATCCTCGCAACCCAGCCTGGGGCAACCCTCTCTCGTGTACACTCGGAAAGCACCACATCCTGGCCGTCTAACCCTTCACACTTACACTGTGACAGGACTTGGTGTGACAACTCAATTAATGGTTTCCTCTTTCCTGACTGTAAGTCCACTAGGCAAAGAGATAATTTATGTTTTGCTGCTGTCTGGTATAACTCCTGGCACACGGAAATGTCTACAGTGTGTGGATGAGAAAGTTAATTAACTCTAAAACTGTAATCATAATCAGAGAATTTGCCACTCCTACCCATAAAATGCCCCATCAGTGAATAAATATAATAATATTTAATAAATAGCATCAGCTGTGTAACACCCAAAAGAAGCTGTGTGAGTGTCTTCCAGAGGAGCCAAGCATCAACATGAGTCACCCCAGCAACCTAACCTTGGAGGTGTGAGGTCAAAACTGCCTAGAAAACGTACGGACGGTTCACTCTTCCTAACACGCTGAACTGCAAACAATAACATCTTGGCTAGTTTCCTGAGCTTATATAGAACCTTCATCTTTACTTCAACTGGAAGGAGATGGTATTTAATAACCCAACAGGGAACCAAAACGTGACCCAGCACAGCCCTCTGACTGTGCCGAGAGGGTTCCCGTCCAAACAGCCCAGCACCCCCCTCAGGTCGGCTGAAAAACCCAAATTACAGACACTTCACTGAAGGATTTTAAATCCTGGCAGATCAACATGAGCTTCCTGTCCCTTAGTATCTACTGGAGTCGCGGAGTTTTAACGTTTCTCAGGAGACCATTCAATTTAGAAATTCAAGGGCTGATAACTTGAGCTTATACAGGAATTATTGTTTGCAGTTTTCTTAGGCCAACTTATGTGCCAGTATCCATTGAAAAATACAAAAATTAATCCAAATTAAACATTAAACATAAATTCTCATATAACTACTAATCGTAATAGTAACACATACGTTTAAAGAAATACTATTAAAATATTAGACTAACTTAAAACATACAGTAATACCAAAGAACAGAGCGGGGTGGGGGCCCTCACCTGGGCACCCAGGTCGTTGTAGAGGAACTTCAGGGAGGTCAGCTGCTCGTCCATCCCCTGGGGGTTGTCGGTTTGCTGCTTCTGGACAATGTGCCTTCCTGTTTTGATGACAGTCTCCACTTCAAGCTTGACTTCACTCAAAGTTTTATACAGTTTCTTAAAAATAAAATAAGACAAATCCCACATTGCCGTGAAAGCTTCCCCAGGGGCTCATTTCAGAGCACAGCGGACACGGACTAGCCACTGGGAACTAGCCGTGCAGGGCGAGGTGCACTGTCTTCCTCCCTTTGGCTGAGGTTGAGTCAAATGAAATCAAGGTTGTAATCACTTTTTTAATGCCAGATAAGAAAAGAATAGACTAGTAGAGATTATGCTTGCTTTAAAAAAAAAAGTAGGAGTGTATTTTAGATGCTTATGAAAGTACTTGATAATATAAGTATTTTTCCTGCCTTAAAGCAGAAAAATATTAGACTAGGAATTGAGTGTCTGTCATGTTTAAAATTACATTAAAAAGAATCCTAACTCCAATGGCTAGGAAAAAAGCCAACAGTAGCTATTTTTGGCTGTCAGAACACTGAATTATTAAGGTTCATTTCCTTCTATTTCTCTAAAGTCCCAAGTCTCCTATGATGAGTAAATATTACTTATATAATGAAAATATACGTGAAAACCTAATAGATCAAGATGTAAATGAATAAGAAAACAGAGTTCTTCGGCTCAGACTCGGCTGCCTCCTCCAAGTCATCTTGGAACCAAGAGCTTTATCCTGGGCAGGTCTGTTGTCTGCAGGCACCTGTGGCTTCTCACGTGGCCAAGTGACAGGAAGCCAAGGACGGTGTGTGCTTTATCACCACTGCATCCCAGAAACGCACGCACACTCAGGCACACACGGACTCAGCATTTATCCCATCAACGCAGCTTTCCACCCATTCCAGCTTTCAGGTAATCAAATGGCCTTCGGTGTCGAAGTTATGGACATGTGGAATTTGCAGTTTTGGAAACCACGAAGCACCCTTCCCAGACTGCTCTGCCCTGATGGAACACGCCACCAGGTGTCATCCAAACGCCTTCCTGGTTCTCAAGATCATGTGATTTTAATCACGCCGCATGCACGGCTCTGCCAGCTCCCTGATCTCAGCACACTGCAACCACGGGTTTTACTCACCTGTCCCTCCTACTTCCATGAAGCTCCTCTTGGGGAAGGACCACCCCTTTTGTAAGCCTACCCTCCCGGGCTGACGGCCGTTGGCAGCTCACGTACACAGGTGGGTGCCCGGCTCCACCGCTGCAGCTGCTCGGCTCCCACCCCGCGCGCTCGCTGCCCATGGCCTCACCATGCACCGGTCCAGGTGGGTCTGGATGACGTCAGGGTCCACGTCCCGCAAGGCCAGAACGGGGAGCTCGGCCTGCACCCCCTCCAGCACACGCCTGCAGTCCAGCACACGCTGCTCAAAGTCAGCCGGCTTCTGGAAAAGCTGGAACTTCGTGGACACCTCTCGCAGCTTCCTCTGTTTGCAGAGAGGAAAACAATAAGCCAGTCACATGAGAATGGCCATCTCTCTGTCGGATGAGACGAGCTAACACAGCCTGCTAAAGAGCCGTAAAATGGGGCACCCGTGAAAGCATTCAGTCTCGTGACAATTTAAAAGAAAGATCACCTTAAAGGAATGTGGCAAGCTGCATGGTCGCCCAAATGAACCACACAGCCCTGCGTGCACATTTAGCTCATCTAAGAGATTAAAAAAAAAAAGGCTACACTGGCCTCACTGCAATTCGAGCCTCATGAATTTTCTCACCTTTTTTAAAAATACAGTGCAGGTCCTAGAACTCAATGTGACCTTTCAGAGAGAAGGTCCGGCTTGCAGGGACCCCTGAGTGGGTAAGTGACACCCCATCCCCGCCTCAGCCCGCCCCGGCCTCGGGTACATCAGCCCTGGGGGTGCTCCTTCTTCCAGGGAAGTCCACTAAAGCTCACTTGGGAATCCAGCTCCTCCCACGTGGCCACCTGTGCCTGCTGCCCTGGGATACAAGGTCCCCCTGAGTGCCACCCCCATCCCGCAGCTCACACCAAAGGCACCCAGATAATCCACACACTCTCATGTCCTTCCAGCCCGGCCCACGGAGAGGCCCAGGGACACGGCCCACCTGCAGCACGTCCGTCCTGCCCCCTCCCCTTGCCGTCCTGCCCTCGGGGGAGCTGGGGGGCTGGGGACATGAATTTCTTCTCAGCTCTTCCAGAGTCAGCTCGTGCGCCGAGATCTCCGCCTGGATTTTCTACAGAGATTAGAAAGGGAGAGCGTGTCTTTTTTAAAGCATAAGAGAAACAAAATGGATGTTCTACACAGTCATCGGGTACTTCAGAGTGCTCGGAGCCTGCGCGAGCAACGAGTCCACCCACTGACCACCGCGAGGGCAGCCGGTGGCAGAGGACACTGGGCCTGGCCCAGGCTGGCGGCTTGGCCATTTCCCATGCTCCGAACTTATTCCTCAAGAAGGAACCGTCCCGTCTCATGGCTAGGAAAACTCCTTTAAAGATGCTATCCATCTGCCAGGGTCTCCCAGGGACAGTGAGAGACCCCAAAGCCCCCTCGGTCAGCTCGACCCCTCTCCCAAGCCCTCGGCTTTGATGGCAGGAGGTGCTCGCATGTGAAGCCCTTGCTCTCCTACAGCTCAATGGCCCTGAAGCCCATGGAATACCTGAGCCTCCTGTGGCACCTGGAGAGCGTCCACCCTGTCGGTCAGGTACGTCGTCAGCTGCTCGTCCAGCTCGGCCAAGCTCTCCTGCAGGACCTGGAGAACCTGGTCCGCTTCCCGCAGGGCCTGCAGGCGCCTTTCCAAGGAAATCTGCTTGCTCTCGGCCTGCATGGGGAGAAGCCCCATCATCAGTCCCTCGGCACAAAGACGGACAGCTGAATACGAGACACCCTCCGAGCTGCCCACTGAGAACCGAAACAGCCCATAAAGGCAAGAGCTGAAGACTTAGGGGTCCCCATAAATACATAACACCCAGCAGCGATGAGAAAGAAATGCCCTGGGAGGAGCTGAGGCACCCTAAAGTGAACTACTAGCCTTCCCTTCTTTGCACATACACCAACGTGTAAAGATTTCCTGCACACTCATTCAACCGAGGATAGAAACCTGCCATTTATTATAAACCTAGGGGACATTTTCAGGAATCAGCAGCAAGTCTATCAATGATGTCAAATACAACAGAATGTCTCCTAAAGGAGTGAGCCTCCAAATCTCTTCACTCCGGATTCTAAAAAAATTCTAGACATGCACGTGTGGGTTGAGCTGCTATTTGCTGCATATTTGGATTAAGCTTTATGCTCTCTACGGCCTAAATATGAACAGTTACTATTATTTAGTATTGTGGGAGACTGAGCTATGTACCCCAGAAAAAAAAGAGAGCACATTCTGAATCTTAACCCACATCCTGTGGGGTGAATTTGTTGTAAACAGGACCTTTGGAAGATGTTATTTTTGGTTAAGGTGTGGCCAACAAACCAGGGTGAGCCTATTTCTGGAGGCTGTATGGAGAGAAAGCCATGGGCAGGAGCCAAAACCCAGAAGCCAGAGGGAACCGGGAAGAGAAAGGAGAGGGCATCGCCACGTGATGGGAGAGCCAGGGCACCCAACGATGGATGGACGGCCAGAACAAGACCAACAGACTCCTGCTGTTTACGCCAATCCATCGTGTGGTATTTGTCACAGCACCGGGAAACTAGTACGGCATGTGTGTGAGAGCTTCAAATATGCACGCACCCATCCCAGAGAAGAACAGTCTCCTTCCTGCAATTACTGATGCCGTGAAGCACGTGGTGATGCCCCGGGGTGCAGGGCTGTGGGATCACAGCACTGCAGAGCAGCGTCTGTCGGCCTCTGAAGGCCCTAGCGCTTCCCCAGGAGGACAGGGGTCCTTGTCACGTGCAGCTCTATAGTGATCTTCAACGGAAACCAAGGGGCTCCCAAGAAGAAACAACCTCAATGACAGAGCTGCAGCCATCCAGCCCCTCCCACCCCCCACTCGTTGGGTCCACTCACGCTCCCCAGCGTGGGTCCCCAGCTGTCCCCTCCCTCGGGGTCACCCCGAGCTCACCAGCTGCCTGAGGCCTTCACACCGGCTGTTGAAAGCCTCCAGCTTCTCACTGATGATGTCATCGAGGACACCCCCATCAATCAGCGTCTGGCCGAGCTCCCGGATCTGGGTGCGATTGTCTGCTGGGTGACGCAAAAGCAACTCCAGGGCCTGCGCAGGGAAAGAGAAGGCACTGCTGGCACAGATGTGCCAGGGGCTTTAAACATGTCTGTATCTGTTTGACAAATAATTGCCTCTTTTTAGGTCTGCCATCAAGAACCACATCAGAAATTCAGTAAATGATTAATTCCTAAAAATGTTCATCATGAAGTTAATAAATACATAAAATTGAGAATCTCAACAAAAATTGCAATAGATGAGGATACGAATCCACAAAAGCGAGTTATCAATAATCATTCATTCCATGGGGAGATGACCATGGCATGGTACAAAGCTTAAAAGCAGAACAAAATACATACAAACAAAATTCCCTGTCCTTATTAATTTAAAACAGAAATCAGGTGCTCATTTTCTATAGCAAGAGTACAAGGCACACTTTTGTATATACCAAGTCTAATAAACGCCATGGGGAAAAGGCACTGTCGCTTTACAGATGGGAGAGCTGACAGCTGGGGCGGGTCATCACCCACGGGCAGGAAGCAGAGTCACGCCCCCAGCACCACCTGTGCTACCTTCCAGTGTGCAAATGTTTAAAACAACAGTTGGGAAGAAATCCACCACAATATCTAAAAGTGCTTATCTTCAAGTTTGCTTTACACTTTTCTCTGTTTCCCACATTTCTAGAATGTGCATGTCCATCTGTCACATTAAGGAGACACGCTGTTTCCTCCCAGTGGAAGCCACACCTACTCTGTGCTCTCTCGGTCGCTCACTCTCGCGTGTTGCTGGAGACGGACATTCTCCCCGCAGAGCGCCCGCCCCTCGGACATGGGTGCAAGTGACCCTCAGCAGTCCGCACCCGGCCACCACGTCACACCACCACGTTTCTAAAGTGCATCTGCCCTGCTCCCCCCGCCTTTGTTTAGGGAGATGCACCTTCTGTCCCTCTTAACTCCTTCAACTGTTAAACCACTAAGTCTTCAGACGCCGCTCACTGGGCCGTTGGCCTCGGGCGGTGGCACCCGGCTCCGGGAAGGGGCCCCAGCCTCTGGCTCCCCCACCCCACCTGCCCTCCAGCCTGCGGCGGCTGAAGACCACGGCCTGGGAGTCGCGGGGAGCACAGCCATCGCAGCATTTAGTGGAAAAAACAGCTTGAGAGAGAGAGACAGCAGGTGTCCGTGAGGCCTGCGGCCGAGTCTCATTCCGGGGCTGGCGGAACAAGCTGGAAACCAGCTGTGCAGCTCAGCAGCTCTGAAAGGCTCTAAGGGTCAGGGCGTGGACTGAGGCCACTGAAATACACACACACACACACACAAACACACACTTCAAGGGATATATATGTAGGTACATAGGGAGTGATGTAGATATATACACATATCTCAAGGGAATCGAAACACACTCGAGCATATAAAGGCCCCAGGCTGCCGAAGGACAGACGAGCTCCACTGAAAACCACCAGGGAAGCCCAGGCGCTGGCCGGGGCATCTGTCTGTCCGTCCAGCACACTCGGCCCCACTGCCCACCTCCAGGGCCTCGCCGAGCGCCCCCGCGCTCTCGGGCAGCGTCTCGGTGCTCCGCACGCAGTCCTCCAGGGCGTCCAGCCAGGCCGTCTCCAGGTCCAGGTAGTGCAGCAGCTCCATCCAGCAAGACCACACCTCCTGCGGAGAGAGTGGGGTCAGCGGGGCCAGTGACAGCCACACGCTCGGGGAGGGAACGGCGAGCAGGAGGCTGACGAGCGGGAACTTCCCACCAAAGAAGTAAAATTGAAGCTCTCGGCACATTGTTAGACCAGGCGGGGGTGGGGGTGGCAAGGCTGCCCACTCCTCACACTAAAATAACTTCCAAGGGTCATAATTAGCAGAACAAATGGGAGGGAAGCATTTCCAGCTTGTCTGTCAAAAGCTGAAAAAGTACAGAAAATACAGAAAGGTGAAGAGAGAAAAGGGAGACAATCCTGCTAATGGTGACACTTCTATAAAGGAAGTGGGTGCACCCCGGGGCCACCCCAGGTCCAGCTGGAGCTAACGGTGTAAGCAGTTGGCTGAGGGGCCTTCTAGACTTTTCTGTAAATTCACATGGTCTTGTCTGCACACTGAGGGAACCACGCTCTGCCCCAAACAGAACCAGGAAGTCCTTGCTGGGTTATTTGTGATCACTTACTCGCCACCCTGAGGTTTTCGTGAGGTGGGGGTAAATGGACACTGCACTGCATGGGGCAAAATCATAGGGTGCCCACCCACCTCCTTCCACCCCTGCCCCCATGCGGGAGGAAACTATTTGGTGAACTGGGGAGAAATCTCTCAGCTCCAAGCCTCCGGGGTCTGCTCCCTTCGTATTTGCGTCAGAGGAAAGGCATATTCCAGTCTGTGCTCTGTGCTCACGAGAGCAGGGTCCGGAGATTTTTCTCTACAGGATCACAGAGACAACATTACAGGTTTTATGGGCTACACTCTGTCTCCATAGCACATTCTCCTTTCTGGGTTTGCTTACTTTGTTTTGTTTTGTTTTTTCCCAGCTCTATAAAAATACAAATTCCAAGTACAAGGCTATACAACAACAGGCCACGAGTCAGATTTGGCCCTCAGGCTACAGTTTTCTGGCCTGGCTTAGACTAAAGGGGAACAGAGGGAAGCTTCTACCCCCCCTAATTTCCCTAGTAGAAAGCAGGCTGGGAATTGTACTCAGCCGCTGGCATAGCCCCAGTTCCTCTGGGGAAGAAATCCTGACGCACAGCAGCCGCTTGCAAGGAACAGGGCGGCCCCGTCAGGCAGCACCTGCCCTCCACGGGCCTGGCCACATGTGCCCACCTCACTCAGAATTACCAGGGGCCAGAGCGTCCTCGCTCCAGGGGCCAGTGCATCCACACTCCCGCCACACACCCACCCTCCTGGATGACGAGGCCCCGGAGCCCGACACGGCCTCCCCTGCATGCTGGGCACGCGGTGTGGGGGCTGCGCGCAGGGGTGAGGCATGGACAACTCGTCTCCTGGATCGCGGGCGGCTCCAGCAAATCGGCCGTAGCGGAAGGAACTGCTCCCCAGAGCCCCGTTTGCGTTTGGGCCAACACGGATCCCAGGGGACTGGGTTTCCAGCTCAAGGCTGTACTGGATGAGAATCTGGGGTCTCTGCGAGGGGCCGAATGCATCTTCCCTGTGGAGGAACGTAGTCAGTGGCCAGGGAACGCCATGGGGATTAAAGGTGGCTGCACACCCACCGAGAGGGAGCCGTCTTCTCCTCCCTAGCACCCGGCTGACTCTGGGAATCCCTTAAACCAAAAGAGCACTCCAGGAGCAGCCCAGGGCCGGTTTTCAGACTGCGCCTTTAGGACCAAGGCTGTAAGGACGCTCTCGAGATGCAAGGCCAGCGGACGTGACCAAGGCCCTCAGTGCCAGGGGCCAGCCTGACCCTTCCAGCCGAGCTCCCACCTGCTCCGTCCTACAGGAAGCACACGGGACCCCGGCCGAGCCAAATCGGCCCCCACATCACGAGAAATAGAAGGTGTGTTACAAAGCAAAAGATAAATGAAGCCTAAGAGTATAAAGTAAAAATATAAATGCATGCATGGGAAGAACGTACACCAATTTCTGGGTGACAGCAATGGGGGAGGGGCTATGGAAAGGAGAAGGGGGCGGAAGGGAAGGAAGCAGGCTCTATAACGCTACCTTACTGCATTGTGTTTCTGACAAAATGTGAACATAGTTCTATCTGAGGATGGGCATATAGGTGTAGTATTTTGTGTGTGCTCTTCTATAAGTTTGAAATATTTGAGATTTTTTAAAAAAATTAAAGGGATCTATAAATAGTCAAAGTAAAACACGGGACTCTTCCTAAGAAAGGCACTCTTACTTCCTTTCAGAAATTTCGGCTGTTTCTGCCCAGAAACTCTTGGTTACCCTTGATATGATTTTAAGTGCATTTCTGTTTTTTAATTTAGTTTTTCTTTTTTTTTTTCTCCTTTAAAGGACATCAGGTCCTCAACTTTCTTTTCTCTCTATCATTCTTGCACTTTTCCTGTTCTTCTCTTCAAGCAACCATCTCAACGCGACCCCAAGCCACCAAAGTAGTTCTTACAGTCCTCATTTGGCACCTTTGGGTCCCAAATACATCCTGAAAAGTGCCACAGAATGGACAGTGACTTTTGTTGACTTGGGGTTAACCTGGAGACTCCGTCCATCATATAAAGATATTATGGACTATTATTTTAGCTATAACTTAATAGGAGAAATGAAACAGAGCAGAATCAAGGGAGGTTCTGGCAGGAGGAAAACAGGGTGAAGTGTAGTGAAGTCCAAAGCCAGGATCATCTGTTGGGACTTAACATTATTCACACACAGTATTACATATGGTGCTTATAGAACTTTAAATTCTTACATGAACAGCCTCAGGTATTCTATGTTAGAGAACATATCAGTAATGAGGCTTTGCGTGAAATGTAGCTTTCTCACTAATTACTCTCCATTATACATTTTTATCTTAGCACAAAATAGATTCAGAACAAGTGAGTAATGAGTTAGATTATTTTAAATATTGAAGTTATGATTTTTTACTATTTTAGGATCAACTTGTTTGTTTTAAAGTGATGAAATTTTATTACATGCTGAAATTCCTCTTAAATCTTTTCAATAAAATGTAACAAAATCATACTAATCTAAAAATAAACAAGAAAGAAATTAAGAAAAAAATTTCGTAGAGTTGTCTACATCCTATTCCAGGGAAACAATGTTTAAATGTTAGGTCCCACAAAAGATCAGCATATTTCAGTCCCTTATCCTTCAGGTGGTTCTCTAACCTTAGACACCTCTAAACAAACAAGCAAGCAAAAGCAAATCTCAATTCATCTCTGCATGTTCAACTAAGCCAAAAAAAAGAAAAAAAAAAAGTACACACACAAAACAAACAAACAAAAAAAAAACAAAGCGGGTGTTCCCGGCCTACAGCGCTGGGCTTCTGCACTGGAGCAGATCCCACAAATCGTCTACCTGAAAACCGTGGTGTCATTACGAAGAAAGCTGAGCCTGAAGATACTCAACAACTCTTCTGCTGGCTGGGGGTAGCCCCTAGGCCCATCTTTTTTCCCCTTAGCTCACTCTTTGCTGTTAACACCAGGTACGCCTTGCATGGCAGTGCCCTGCAGAGCCTGCACCTGGGAACGCTCTGGAAGGGGCCCTACCTCCAGCGTGCGGCACTTCCCTCGGATGCGATTGCACAGCAGCTGGTAGCTCCCCAGCACCGCGTGCAGCGCGCTCGCCAGCTCCTGGCCACCGCAGGGCGTGCTGGCCACCAGGGCCCGGATGTTGTCCCTGAGGATCTTCGCCCGCACCTCCTTCTGCAGCACGTCCTCCTGCGCCCTCTGTCCGAGAAAGGATGGATTGGAAGGGGTCCCTCCCAGCAGGTGTTTCCTTTTCATTTTAATAACTCCATCAAAATTAAAATTCCTAGATTACGCTAGCCGCCTGGTTTGACATTATTTAGGAAACCGCCACGGTGAGTATTTCTGAAGTCAGAACACCAGGAATAAAGCTTCCCTCACGGCATGACCCAGCATCTGTGTTCACACGCCAAGTTCTCCTTTGGGAACAGCCCTGCTGACACCACGTCACCTTAAATCATGTTTGGTGCACTGAGTATTTTCAAGTGTGGGGTCCAAGATACGAACCTAAGCCAATTGTTTTGAATGACCCCTACAGTTAGTCTAAGCATTTTCAACCAAAATAAAGGAATTTTCACCAAAATTGACAGGACACCATGGCAGAGGCATCCCTGAAAGCTCCCCAAACGCCGGCGTGGAGGCACACAGGGCCTCGAGCTTCTGATTTTAATGTTTCAAAGACTGTGAAGCTCCACTGGGAAGGCAAGAAAGAGCTCCATCCCTGACCTCCTCCTGGCTCAGAACTAACAGCTTCACCCACAGGAAAACCAACCTCACGGGCCTCTTTCGGCTTCCCTTACGGCTCCCTGACTTCCCACTTCCCTAGGTGGGGAAGGTAATTACGTGCCCTGGTTCAAGGACTCCTAAAGACAGGAGTCCTCCAATCCCCCCTCTCTAAACTCTCATGTGTAAGGACTTTAAAAATCACAGGACAAAAGACTATGAATACTGAATCTCTCTATAATTTTCTTTTTCTTAGTTGCTAGGCTATTAGAATAGCTGGAAGGAAATAACTGAAATGGTGGAACTGTAGCTGATAACATTCTTTGAAATTTGCTCTATAGCTATCTGTTAAATTGTAATTGGAAAATTATCACCTTTTTATATATATGTTGTATTTCACAACAAGGAAATAACTGAAAAAGTGGAACGGTAACCCATACGTTCTTTGAAATTTGCTAACTACTTGTTAAATTGCACTTGGAAAGTTCTAATTTCTATGTATATATGTTATATTCCACAACAAAAAAATATGATTAAAAAAAATCACAGAACAATGTCAACAGTTTAAAGGAACAGAATAAGTCAAATTAAGATGACTCAACATAATAAGCTATCTTAAAATACCTTAAATATGGAATATTCTAAAAAGAACTTCAGAAAAAAAGAGGTTTCAGTGAAAACAATACGTCAATAAAGAAGGTCAGTAGTCATATTTACTTTGACTCATATCAATAACACAGTAATGTCACATAGTCCTTTTTTCATAACAGCACAGAGATTTTTGGTTGAATTTCATTTTCAGGCAAGTTAACTTTGGGGTAAAAACAATCACTGAGTTGTTGCACCTTATAGAAATAAAGGCACCTGTAAGATGGTTTCTATTTTGACTTGACACCCAAGAACACTTGGAACAGTGCCTGGAATTTGGGAGTGGTGCCCGTTCTTTTACCATATATGATATTTATATATTTATATATATAAAATAAAAAGTGTTGAAGACAAATGGCAACATAGGACACATAAGTTCACAGGAAATAAACCCTGTGGCTCTGACTAACAGCAAATGTCTTGGTGTTCCTACTGCAGCTCCATGGGGCACCTGGGTATAAAATTTAGTACATTCTCGGTGACCCACCTGCTACCTGAGAAAGTAAGGAGAAAGCTCGAGGGACTTCAAGTTCCTTACAAAACTAGTTCTTCCTCACACCTCATACCAGAGGTTTGTAAGTCACCCTCTGTGGCTCCCCAACATCCTAACCCAAGAGGCTGGCTCAGGCCCTCATGGACTCAGCTCCCAGGGCCGGCTGAGCAAGAGGGTGCTGTGTTCCCTTCCCCTGAAGCCCTGGCAGCCACCCTCTGTTCCGGAAACAGTTAACGTCCTTCTCTCAGCGAGAACGTGGACATGCCATGCTTCAGCAACCAGTGGGTTGGTCGGTAGAGAGATGCCAGACGATGCAGAGAGAGAGTGAGAGACGGCAGATGACGACGATGCACAGAGAGGGAGATGACAGAGAGACAGACAGACAGATTTTAACACAGGAGGGGAGGCCTAACCCCACGGGCGCTGGCTGGCGCAGCCTCACCTTCATCTCTTCCACCGCACTCTCCAGCTCTTCCGGTGACTTGTATTCGAAATCTCTCTCCAGATGCTCTTCCTCAGCCTGGGCCATCCACTCCTGCATCTCGGCCAAGTCTTTCTGCAGGTTTGCCACCTTTTCCTGACTTTCACGCAACCTATTTTTTTGAATAGCAATCTACAAGGAAAAAGGTCATTCCCCCAAATAAACAAATTTTAATATATTAAATGTCAAGTGCAAGTTTTTAACAGTTATACTAATAAGTTGACACAGAGTCCCATGTTTTAAGACTTCAAATAAAATCCTTTATACGCTTTGCACAGATGCTATGAATGAAGACAATAACTGTATCTGGATTCCATGCCACATTTTGGATATTAATCTGGAAATATCTATTTGGTGCTGAAAATATATAACCTCTGACAGAGTAACCCACATGGAGGAATATAACTTACAGTAATAAAAATACATATCAAGGAAATTTACTGTAACATTGTTTATTATGGAAATATCCTGGAAGCAACTAAAATGTCCATTTTCCCCTTTTCATATGATTCCCTATTAAGATTTCACCTTTAACAGGTGGGGGTTGGAGAGTGAGGATTTTGCTATTGAAGTTCACAAAACCCTGCAGAAGTCTCGGTTTGGGCTGGTTTTTCATATAAACACGGATTTCTGGGCCCTACTTCCAGAAAATTTCTCGCTAATAGTTTCTGAATGCTAACCAAGGATGCAATTTTCAAGGATGTGCAGAGAAACGAGAAGAACGAGGACCATGTAGTAGACTTTCCAAAATGCTCAAAATTAGAGTCAATTATTGAGATGGATTCCTTTCCATTTGGGCAGGGTGGGGGGATTAAAATGTTCTTTCTTTCCTGATATGACAGCTACCATAGACAGCACAGACTGTTCTGGTCTGTTGATTGCTTTTATATGTCCTTTCTTAGCAAAATAAAAATTTGGCAACATTAAGCTTGTCCAAAAATTCTTCAACATTTTTACTAGTCTATAAAATACAATAACCAAGAACTGCTTCAGATCACTACTCAGGTGACGTGGGGTCGCCTCCTTCCTGATTGAAGATCTCCCACACCTTATTCCCATACTTTGAATCAATAATAATAAAGATGTGTGTGTGTGTACATATGTATATATATAAAACCTCCTTCCTCGATCCTCGTTTCTACTTCCAAACCAGTTTCCCTATTTTCTTCCTCAAACATTGCAGCTCCTTCAAGCACATGCATCCGATTAGAGGACATAAAGACACATTAGCATGGATTATAAAATTACAGTTCTTTTCTAGTGCGATAATGGTTTTGTAGGAGATAATTATGGCCTTGTAGGAGAACCTCCTTTTTCTTGGGAGAAGCATGTAAAGGACTCAGGGGTGAAGTGTCACGATATTGTCGGCTTCCTACAATACATCTTTAGTAAAAAAATAAAAAATAAAATAGAATAAATAGAATAAAAAAAATAAAATAAAATAAAGAGAGTGCGTGCATGTCCGAGGGAGTGAGAGGGATAGCAAATGTGGGCAAACATCCACGACATCAAATCTTGGACGGGGAATATGTGGGTTCACCGTCCAATCCCTTCAACTTTTCTTTAAGTTTGAAAAATTTCAAAACAAGGAAGTTGGGGAAAAGGAGGCACAATGGAAAAAAAACATTCAGGGCTGCGGATACACTTTTTTCCCTATATAAACCCACACACAAAACATCGTATTAAGAGGTATGAACTATCCTGTTATTAAAAAGGAAACCAGGAAGCTGTTTTCTCCTGGACCTTCTGTGGAGTCTGACTGTATTTCACATTTCTCCTCTCATTCTGACACCATCACTCACTTCAGCTGAACACCTCACTCTCACTTCTCTAAGAAAATAGAAGCAATCAAAGAGACAACTGCTTCTACCCCCACTCCGCCAGGGCTGCAAGTGTTGACGAGCCTCATCTGAGTACCTGGTAAGTCTCTCAAAATTACCTGTCCAGATAGCCACATGGAAGCCAGAATGACTTTCAAATACCTATGACACGTCCCTCCCCTGCCCAGATCCCTTAGAGCCCTCTCTTTGTGAGGAACCATATGGAACCCACCCCACTACCTCCTAAGCTCACCTCCTCCCTTCTCCAGCCCCCTGATCCTCTCGTCTTGAACCCAGCCCCCCACACTCATGTCCAAAAGGCCACATCCAGTCACCTGGCAGAGCTTCCAACTGGCTCTTCCTCCCACAAATGTCCCTCCCTGAGCCTGACTCGGCTGTTCCCTCACTCCCCCCAGCTCTCTGTTCCAATGTCCCTTCCCTCCACTGAAATAACTCCACGAGCCCTAAATCCCCACTATCCATACCTGATGTTATACTATAATTGTTTCACCACTGGGCTGCCCCACTGGAATGAAACTTCCTGGAAAGGAAGCACTTTCTTGCCTTGCTCGATGCTGTAACCCCAGCGCCAAGAGCAGAGCTGGAATGTGGCAGCTGCTCAGGAAATACTTGATGACTTAGTAAATGACTGATGGCTGTGACCACCGAGTGGCCGACTCTGGTGTCCTAGCGGGAAGGCAGGCATCATAGGCGTGTGTGTCAAACTGGACTTAGGACAATACAAAGGGGTAGGTCCTGGGCCAAACTGGACTCTTAGCACCCTCTCTTCTTGACAGCCACGCTGAAGTCAGCCAGGTCCACTGTTTTCCAACTGGACAGCTCATAAAATCAACTTAGTTGGTCAAGACAAGCCATTGTCTACTCCTCTTGAAAACCACCAACCATGCAGTCGGGAAAACTCACCTCCTTGCTAAATTTCTCCACTTGGGTTTGCTGGTCAACTAGTTTTGTCTGCAGCCAGGTTTTGATTGTGTCAATCGGGCAGCTTCGAAGGTCAGCCTCAATTTCTTTCATGTCTTTCAGAGACAATTCAATTGTTTCTATTTCATTGACAAACACCTAGACACAAAAACAAGCCCATGTTGAATTCGTCTCCCGTATAGTTTGCTTGCATCCCTGCAAATATTGTAAGAACAGATTGCTTGGGAGTTAGGACTTTTAACAGCTAAATGCATAATGCACCTTGACAAATTCCTTTCACGTGAGTGCTCCAGACAGCCATTTGCCAAATTAGATTGGAAATACTAGATGCTCAGCAGGGGAGAGCACTTTTAATTAGTTTAGAGAAGTCTAATTATTTCACCTAATATAAACTGTACACAGTATTATCCAACATTTCATTTCGCAAATACGCTTCCTTAAGGCCTCTCCATATGGCACAATAAGAGCAATTTACAGTTGGTGCTTATTCCACTAAGATTGTCATCGTAGCATAAAAGTGTAAGCTCCAGAGGAAGCAAAATTGTTCTGGATCTCGCTACCCAAATTCATAATCATGGTAAAAATCAAAAATAGGAAGAATCAGTCATTTTTATTAGCTGCAAAGTCAAAAATGTTTTAAGAAGAAAGATACTTTATCTGGGTTTACTGTCACATCACATTCTTCCAATTTTAATACTAACAGAAAATATCAAAGAGAAAGAAGGAAATGCCGTTTATCAGAGCCGGTCCCGGGTCCAATCTGAGACTCACCGAGCACTCGGCCAGCTGCCTCTGTAGCCCCTCCGTGTCCCCCTGGGCCGCCTGCTCCTTCACCAAGAAGCTCTTCACACCTTCCACCCACTTCTCAAGGACTTTCCAATCAGCCTAAATCCAACACAGCAACAAAGGGGTCATTACTCAGTGACATTCAACGTACTGCAACTCAAATCTATTGCCACTGGGAAAAAGGCAACTTTTCAAAAGTTTGATAGCATCATTTTCATTTATTTCACTTCTATCTTAAACCTTTCAACTTTGAAAATAATTATTTCCTCCATTCTTGACTGCAGTCCTCAAGAGATAACAGCTTAGTAATCATTTCAGAAGTTTCAAAACATTCTCCAGTGAACCCAGCAACTTTGCTCAAATGCAAGCCATGTCTACGATTAAAATTCAAATTATAGGGGAAAGGCTTTTCTGGATCTTATCAGCTAAAAAAATTGTTTGTTCTCATGTAATTCAAAAAAAATTTTCTTCCAAGCTAACCACTCAAAGCAGGAATAAATAAATAGCACCTTGGAGAGGCAGCATTACGTGGCCCCAGTCCTGCATTCGGGGCTTGTTACCCACCGCCCAGCTCCGCGCTCTCTCGCCCGCCTCCCCTGGGCACCCTCTGTAATCCAGCCACCGTGCCTGGGGCAGGGGTGCAGACGTGAACGAGAAAGGAGTCACTCTGCAGAGAGACAGAGGCTTCAGAGGGAAGGGGACCCTGGAACGGGGCCATGAAGAACACGAGCCGACCCCTAGGAAGGCAGAGCCCTTTCTCCCAAGGCCCCCCACCCAGCCCTGGCCAGGCTGACGAGTGAATCGCCCCGGCACGGGCTGAGTTTGCTTCCCTGTACCTTCTTCTAGTCTTGGCTTCGAGTTCGGCCCCATGAAAGGAGGCAAAACTACCACCTGCAGCCTGCCTCATCTGGTGTAGTCTCCTCGCGGTGGAAATCCCCAATTCCTCCCCGGAGACCCCACAGGAGGTGCTATCCAGAGGTCACGCTCACTCTTGCGGCCAACGCGCTCTGGAAACAGCACTGATTTATTAAGGTCCTTACGATTTGCCGCACAGAACCACCGCTCTTCACCAAGTAATGTCAGAACAAATCCGAAAGACGGCTCCTAGCTGGAATGTCACACACAGATACTACACTCATGTAAGGCTGCCAGGAACTGATTTTGAGGGGCTTTCTTTCCTTCTTGTGGGGTTGGTTTTTGTTTCCTTTGTTTTTTGTTTGTTTGTTTTTTATTTTAATTGTCAGATTCACATTTAACTAAAATCCCAGTATTTCCATTAGCCTGAATATCATATTTCTCCAATTCCACATTCCTTAATGGACATCTGCAACAAGTTCAAGACTCAACTTTCACAAATATTAAATTCTGCATTGTTAACAACACGACAGAAGAGCCCAGGGCCGCCGGCAGCCAGCCCAGATCGCCCATCCTCGGGGAGAACACGGCGCCGTCACAACACCCTGACGTGGACCTTCTTTTAGCCTCAAAACCACGAGTTGCTAATTCCTCTCGTTTGACCCGACCCATGCACGGTACTTGCCCGAGCAGCGCAGGCAACCAGAGCAGGAGGGAGAGGAAACACAGAAGCAGACGCCCAGGGAGGCCGTGGGAGGACAGAGGCGGCCGGGAGCCCTGGAGCCCCGAGGACTTGGGCCCCGCCCGGGGATGGAAGAGGCATGGAAGGTTCTAGAGGAAGCACAGCCCCCGACCCCTCGATTTCAGACTGCCAGCCCCAGAGCTGTGCAAGGATAAGTGTCCGCTGCATCAAGCCCTCAGGATGGTGGTCACAGGTGACGCAGCCTCAGAAACACAACAGGAGGCCCATTCTCAGATGAAGGCCGGACGCGGACAGGGCTCATCCAGCCAAGGCCTTTCCGTCTCCTCTACCAATATTTATCACTCCAGGCCAAGCTCTCCCTCACCCACTGGACGCCCCTGGGTCACAGGGGTCCTTCCTCGGAGGAGAAAGGGAAATGCCGTGTAGAACAGAGAGAGGGGACACGAGCACGACCACAGAAGGGAACAAACCAAAGGACTTCTACCCGGCCACAGGGGCCTGCGCTCTCCATCGCCATCCTGAATTTCGCAAGAATCCTGCAGTATAGCTACTGCGTAACTGGGCCACTCATTACATCTAGCTTTGAATAAGGAAAACTGCTAGTCTCTAGCCAAAGATCCTCAGGACGCTCGCGGAAGCATCGCCCTTGGCCAGCACGGAAGCCCAAAGCCTTAGCCGCCCACTCCGGCGTCCTGGGTGGAATGGAATGTCCATCCAAAGCCCCTGCCTCGTCCCTCCTGCCCTCCCGCCCTCCCACAGGGGGCATAGGCCAGCACACGCTATCCCACATACCTGCTCCTTCTGTCCTTCACTGTGCCGTGAGAAGAAAGGAGGAGGGAAGCCAGGGGCACAGACGGGGCACCTTGGCCCCATGGCCACCCCAGCAGGGCGGTAAGGGATGGCAGGACCTGAGCGGCCACGCTGCTCTCACTGCGAAACTCCCACCTCGCTCGTCCTGACCCCCGGTTCTAAGAGAGGCAGGAGCCCCTGGGAATACAGACTCGGCTCCTCGTGGCCATGCAGTCTGGGGAACCTGAGTTCTCGCTGAGCCTTGGAGAACCCCTGGAGAGCACGAGGGTTGCAACCTCCTCCCCCGGGCCTTCTGGAAACAGATGGGTACACAGGCAGGCGCTGGCACGTCCAGGCACAGGGCAGGTGGCCGAGACTGCTAGTCAAAGCTCCATAAACCGGTGTACTCCACGAACGCCTCCCCTTCCAAGCCCCGTCTGTTCCCTGTCATCGCTCCACAGGACGGCACCGCCGGGGACTGCCTCTTGGCAAAAGCAGCAGCTGGAGTTCTTTAACTGCTGCCTCCAGCAACGCTTGTCCTACCCCACAACTGTGGGATGGGCTGCTTCTCCGGTCACTGCCATGCACCCCAGCTCCCAGCCCTGCAGGCACCCCCTGTCCCTCTGCCCCCATCTTTGCCTGGAAGGGAAATCCCACCTCGAACCATGGAGCAGAGCTCTCCTGCACTTTCTCTATAAACACTCAAAGTCTGCTCATCTCCAAGTCACCTCTGCAGCAGACAGACTACGAAATATATTGCAACCGAGAAGTTAGGATTTAGGGATGATTATGATGACTGAATTGTTATATAGATATTCCTCTTCACTTTCTGGTATATTAGAGGGAAATACCTGAAACCCGAACTGTAATTCAGCTGCCTTGATCTCTGATAATGATTGTAGAGCCTTTATCTTGTGCCCTTGTGACTGTAAAAACCCTTGTGACTCACCGTCACTTGTACCCATTTATCCAATGTTTACTAACAAAGGGCCTTGGGTCAGCCCAGAGCTAACCCACCCCAAGTCCAAAGTTATCTTGATAACCGAGACTGGGCCTAACCAAAATGGGCCCATCTGACTTGCGTAGTAGCTTCGACTTTAACCTACAAGTCACCTCTACCTCATTATAACACTAAAAATCATGCCATCATCATATTAAGGCCACCATTTTCTTCCATACGTTCTGTGACTAGGCATGTAATCAATCTGCGCACAGTCAACAATCATCTCCTCTAATTACATCTGGGCCACTGTGCTCATTATCCTAAAACCTGCCCATCTTTTGATACTATAAACTATCAGAACTACTGCAGTTTGGGGAGACACACTTGGGGGCTGCTAGGCCGTCTGTTCTCCTGCTTTGCAGCTAGCAATAAACTCCTGTCTTTGAAACCTGGTGTCTCAGGAATCGGTCATCGAGCACATAGAGCAGAGAACCCACTGCTTCAGGCCA
Source organism: Bradypus variegatus (assembly GCA_004027775.1). Classification (NCBI taxonomy): domain Eukaryota; kingdom Metazoa; phylum Chordata; class Mammalia; order Pilosa; family Bradypodidae; genus Bradypus; species Bradypus variegatus. The sequence goes on from PVKY010000770.1 coordinate 36,703, forward strand.
CATGAAAATCACATTTCTCATTTCTCTGTCCACATAAAAATCGCTTGGTGATACACTTACAAGTTTCTAATCTACAATGGTGAGTTTTAATTTTTAAGTTCATTCACTTGCAGGACGAAGATACAAACACACATAGAGAATACTTTGGGTGGGGAGCTTCAGTTCTTGTAAAGCAATATACAAAGAAATAAAAACTATCAGTAAATTTAAAAAATAAACGTCTCATTAATTCACATGCAAAAAATAAACAGTAAGTGCTGATCTAGAGCAACCATGTCTCATTCCTGTTTATACCCACAAATGTCCAAATAACTTTAAAATTATAAATATGGAATTTCTGAAAAACAAAATATGAAATATTCTACTTTGGAAGGTCAAACAGACTACACTGGCAATGCCTGCTCTCCCCAAATCAAGGCTTCCAGGCACTTTGGATGAGCCAACTTTCTATCCTAGAAGAGGAAAGTAAGGTCATGGGAACAATTCCTGAAGCCCCACTCATCAGCCACTCCCCTCCCCAGCCTGGGAGAGGGCAAATCTGAAGCCTGGTGGTGCAGGGTTTATGACAAGGGGAGTCCAAGGCCCACTGCATGCCCCTACACCTGTGTCCAGCTGAATTCCTGGCATTTTCCCGTGCTGCTCCCCCACCTTTGGAATGTCCACAGCTTTTTCAACTGGTTAAGCAGGCAATTTCTAACCCAGGAAACAGAGAAGACAAACTGAAACAAGAGTGAAAACAGTAAGTTGTGGTGGGGTTCCCATTTTGTTTCTTTTTTATAATGTTCACTGGCCTCAAACACACTATCTTAGAGAAAAGTTCTCTTGCTTAGTAGGGAAAAGAGACAATGACATCAACACTATACTTATATATCTGAAACTAACCAGCATTCTCTTTAATAAAATAAAATGTATATAAAATGAGGTGGAAACTTTGATATAATTATACCAGTTGCACATTATACAGAAGTAATGAAATCAACCAGATTTCATTTTAGTCTTAGAAAGTATTCATCATTGCATTTCTACCCTAAAACACTTGCCACAGTAACTTCCAAGCTCGGTTCTACACTCTCGGGGCTCCAGAACGCCTCCCCACTCAGGCCCGGGCCCGCCCCCCCTGTGTGCCTGTGAACAACACAGTTGTGAGTACCACTGTGCCCTGTTTAGGATTTTACAGATCCAACCTCACCCCACAGGTAGGGATGACAACCACAAAGCAATGACATCCTCATCTCCTTCCCTTGGGAACGCTAGACGAGGTTCCCATCCTCCAAGAGCTCACACCCAGGTCCAAAGATCACAAGAATTGGCCTGAACAGCGCATGGGAGGGCCCCAGAGGAGGGACAATCCATTCGAGCCATGGGTCCAGTGGGGGTGAGACTGACAATCAACCTGCAGAGCGTACACATTCTTAAGGATGGGCAGGCAAGAGGAGGCTGTGACACTTCTGGAGAATGGCAGTGTGTCCGCCATGGTCCTTTGTGACCTCCCACTCTCCTCCCCCACTTGGCTCAGGGGTTGGGGGAGCAGAGCTTGTAGGCAAGGGAGGGGCAGGGGCTGCTGAGGTGACTGTGGGAGCATGCTCAGTGACCAGGGTGAGGACACGCGGTCCTTTCCGGAAGGATGCCTGACATCACAGTGGGGGGGAACTAGAGAGGGAAGAGATGTGGGGAGGCGGACTTCAGGGTGACGGGGTTTCCAGGGCAACGATGAGAGTGGGGTCTGCACCCACAGGGGGCTGCGGAGGATCCCAAGAGGCCGGAGTGGTGGAAGCTCAAGGGTTTTGTGTGTGCCGGGGACAGGTGCCTGGTTTCCCAGGAGAACCACAGGGAGGCGATTTTCAACAGCACCAAGGAAACACTACAGGACATCTCACAACCCTAAATCCAAAACAACATTGCTGCAAATTATAATAAGCGATATATAAGCGGCCTGAGAGGACTTTACATTTTATCCCCATGATTCACAAGAAAATGTAAGTAAAATTAAAATTAAAAGTACAATGGAAAAAGTTACTTGTGTTATGCCTTTTTGTAATGTTTTGTGGCTGAGAAGGAGTGAGAGGACTTTCTGTGAAGCACTTTTGAAAGCACCAATTAACATTTTAATTCTTAAGTACAGGAATTGAGGTCACTACACTGGCAAGGAACAGACAAAAAGAATAACTGAAGATCCTAAGATCTTATTTGCCCCTGTCATGGCAATAAGACTGTGTGGCCCAATCTCGACCCGCACAAAAGGACCTGCAGTGTAGACAAAGGAAGTGGAGCCAACGAGGAAAACACCGCCAAGCCAGCAGTAACAGAAAACCCAAATGTGTAACAAGAGCTTCCTGCCAGAACCAGAAAATGGTGCCCAGAAAAGAAGCAAGTGCAGAGCTAAGAAGACACTTTCGAAGTCTACGTTTGCTGTGTCAGTGAAAGACACTGTGATTTCCCTCTGGGGGTTGCCTGGAAGCGCACTCACTACTTCCTACGTAAATGGTTCTCAGTGAGTTCCCGTCTGTGGCATCCGTTTCTCCTGGGGTGGGGGAACATGGTTAGCAGCTAACACTCGTGGGCTTTTCCTGCAGACTCTGAATGTCTTAACCTCCAGCCAAATCCACTGGTCAGAGTGGCCGCTTCCAGAACGAAAGATGTATTGGGGAGGACAGGGAATTCTGTCAATCCATTCACTTCTGTATTACTCAATTTCTTCATACTGAGCAACTTTCAGGTATTACTTACAGAATTAAAAGATGCATTTTAAAAAGGAATCAGGAGAGGAGGGAAGATGGCAGCATAGAGAGGAGTGGAAGCTAAGTAGTCCCCCTGGAACAACTGAAAAAAACCAGAAACAACTAGTAAATAATCCAGAATAACTGCAGGGGGACAAACGAGACTGTCCATTCATCACACACCAACCTGAATTGAGAGGAATGCCTGAGACCACAGCATAAAATCTGTAAGTGAAACCTGCGGATCCAAGCCTGGAGACACCTCCCCCATAGCCCGAGCTGCAAAGCCTCGTGGTGCCAGAGGGAAGCTCTCTCCCAGCAAGCAAATATAGCTCAGCTGAGCTCCAGCTGGGGGTTTAAGTAGTGAGTGATCTACTCACTGCAGGTACGAGTCCTCAGAAAACAGACAGAGGCTTTGGGTGACGACTGACCTTGCTTGGACTTGGTCTGAAGGGGACTATCTGTTTCTTTTTCGGTTCAGTGGAGAAAGCCCCAGCCATTACAGTTCCCAGGACCTGTGACGCAGAGAAGGGCGGAGATAGCACAAGCAGAGAGAGAGACCATTGAAATGCTAATAACCTCCCCCTAGGGGTCTGTCTTCTCTAAGAGGAAAAGGGTGGGGCCCTTTCCATTCAGAACCAGACCCCAGAGCCTGGGGGAACGCGGCCATACCTCCTCACAGCAGTGGAGAATTATAGGCTGACAGGCGCCACCTGCTGGGCAGAAAAGCAGTGACCCGAGGCACAGAGAGGAGCAGTTTTCTAAGACACACCCTCAGGGAAACCAGTTACTGAACATTTCTTCCCTCTGGGACCTGAGCCTGTTCTGGTCTGGGAAAGCCTGATTGGATAACCAACGAAACTATGCCTAGACAACAGAGGATTACAACCTACATTAAAAGGAACAAAGTTATGGCCCAGGAAAAGGAACAAACGTGTACTTCATCTGAGATACAGGAATTTAAACTAATGCTAAATGAATTCAAAAAGTTTAGAGAAGATATTGCAAAAGAAATGGAGGCTGTAAAGAAAACACTGGGCATATATATGGCAGAAATCAAAAGTTCAAAAAAACAACTAGTAGAATCTATGGAAATGAAAGGCACAACACAAGAGATGAAAGACACAATGGAAACATACAACAGCAGATCTCAAGAGGCAGAAGAAAACACTCAGGAACTGGAGAACAAAACACCTGAAAGCCTACATGCAAAGG
>PVKY010000771.1:0-40657 GCA_004027775.1 Bradypus variegatus
GGGAAGGGGTGGCCCAGCCTCAGGGCAAGGGGTGGAGAGGGCAGTGGGGCCTCTGGGAAGGTGGGCGGTGGGACTTCAACCTATAACTTTTTTCCTCACTGAAGTCCAGCAGTTCTGGATATGTCCTGGGGAGGCTGAGCCTGGATTCTTGGTCCCAATTTTGCCCCAACTCAGAGTGACTCATCTGTGAAATGGGCTCAGAATCCCCGCTCTGCCTAGGGTGACTGTGGGTGTCGGTGCAGCCAGGGAGCTAAGGGGCAGAAGGGATTATTGTGCACACACGTGCATGAGGGTGTGTGTCCCTCGTCCCCTGGCCTCCTCCTCTGCAGCCCTCATCCACACATCGTTTCTTGGCTGGCAGTCACAATAGTGACTGGAACCCCCATGGCCACCTTTCCCCTCTCCTGGGAGGACCCCAGAGCCTGGCTCTCAGGGGCCGGAAACACCCCTGTGGAGCACAGACAGGGAGGGTGGTCCAGGTTCTGCAGGCCCAGGGTCGGCCTTTTGGGGGCTGTGGTGGGGGTTGGGGGGATGCTAAGACCGCTTGGCCGGGCAGGCTTGTCTACCCCTCACCTTGGGCTTGGTCCTCTCCAGCTTGTCTAATGAATTCAGCGAGGAGGACACCAAGGTGCTGATGGGGGCCCTTGAGGGGACGCGCAGGCTGCAGAGGCTCCAGTAAGTGGCGGTGGTGGCTAAAGGGGCAGGGCGTGGGGATGCTCAGGAACTTTTGCGTGTTTTGTGAACACAAGCGTCAAGTCCCTGGACAGACCCAGGTGAGCTGAACGCCCTCCCAAGACCTGGCTCTGAGTGCCAGGAAAATGCTTGATGGATATAGAGTTTCTGTTTGGGGTGATGGAAAAATTTTGGCAATGGAAGATGGTGATGGCAGCACACTGTGAATGCAAGTCACACTACTGAATTGTATACTTGAAAGTGGTTAAAAGGGGAAATTTTATGTCATAAATTTGTTACTCCCATAAAAATTTTAAAAAAAATAAAAAATAGATGTTTTTAAAACCCACCTGAATTCCTTATCACAATAAGGTTCTTAAACATACAAAATACATAGGATTATAAAGGAAAACACTTCTACTGGAATACAATTCACAAAATATTAAGAAATAAATTTGTCGTATCATTATATATGGGTTGAAGTAACAAGAACTAGCTGAAAGTTTAATAACTACCATAATTTTAAAGTAGTGATGAATGCAAACTAATGTCAGGAAATCTATTAAAATGGTTACATGATTTTAAAATATCCATGATTTCTACTGGTGACAAAATTGCAGCTACTGCTATTTTGTTGTTTACATTTATAACAGAAGGAGATGCTATACTTTTGTTAGACATTAGTGAAAATAAAAATGTATATTTTCTCATCCAAAAAATTTTTAAAAAGATCCTTGGCCACAGGAAACAAAATCCCCAATGCAAACTGACCTAAGTCAGGAATTTACTGGCTCATGTCATAGAAAATTACATGGTAGCCAACTTCAGGCATGGCTGGCTCCAGGGGCTCAGTATTTTTCAAGCCTTATTCTTTCTCTCGGCAAATAGGTTTCATTCTCAGGCAATCTCTCCCTGCAGCTACTGTCTACTAGCTTAGCCCAAAGGGAGCACCTTTCTCCCTGAAGTTACAATGAAAGGTCCTAGGCTGATTCTCGTTGGACTAGCTTGGGTCACATGCTTATCCCTAAACCAATCAGTGTGGCCCAGAGGACAGACTGTTTTGATTGGCCACACCTGGGTCACGTGCCCACCCCCATTCTCTGGAGAGATGGGGCGGTATTCCAAGCTGCTATTAATAGAAGAGGACACAAACTCTGAACATAAAAACCCCACAGATGTCCACTGCATGTGCCATTAGCCTGCAATTGTTTCCCTGGAGTTTTTGGTTTGCTAAAGCTGCCAGAGTGCAATATACCAGAAATGGGTTGACTTTTACAATGGGGGTTTATTAGTTTACAAATTTACAGTTCTAAGGCCATGAAAATGTTCAAATTAAGGCATCAACTGAACGATAGCTTCTCTGAAGAAAGACCGCTGGCATCTGGGGTTCCTCTGTCAGCTAGCAAGGCACCTGGCTGGCGTCTGCTGGTCCTTTGCTCCAGGGTTTCATTGCTTTCAGCTCCTGTTTCCGGTGGCCTCCTCTCTGAGCTTCCGTGAGTTCTCTCTTAGCAACTGCAGGGCTTTTCTCTCTGGGCTCTCTCCAAACTTCTCTGTTTCTCTCTGAGCTCTCTGGGCTTTTTCTGTCAATTTTATTCTCTCATAAAGGACTCCAATAAAAAGATCAAGATCCACCTTGAATGAGGTGGGTCAAGTCTCAATTGAAATAATCTAACCTAAGTTCCCCCCGACAACTGGTCTGCACCCACAAGGATGGATTAAAAGAATATGGCCTTTTCTGGGGTACATAACAGCTTCAAACCAGCACATCTAGGAACTGGCAGCTTTTACACTCAGCCATAATTTGGAGTCACCAAACACTAGACAGCTACAGTGCAAAGGACATGTTCCCCTTCTGCACAGACCCCTGTTTAAACAGCAGCTAGGGAGAACATTTAACAGTGCATTTTCTGCTTTTAATCTTTCAGGTTTTGTGCTAACCAAAAATACATAGTTATAAAAATTCCATGATTATAGAAACATGTGACAAAGAACATAAGCCCCCTGGTGATGACATACCCCCTGAGAAAACTTCTGTGAATGGTTTGGTGAATTTTTCTCCAGATTTTGTTTTAAACACATTTTTAATAAACAAATAGATCTTTTGTTTTTTTTTTTTTTTTGCCCCTAAATACTAAAATTCTCCCATTTTGTCCCTCTTTGCCTGACCTGAGAGAGGTTGGAGGGGGAGGGGAGGAGTTAGGGAGACTTGTCCTCCCTGTCTTCCCACACCAGCTATTTCTTTGTTCTTTTTCCATCTGCTCAGCCTCCTTTCTTTCTGGAAGCTTTTATTTGGGGTGTTGGAAGACCAAAGAGGCCATTCATTGGCTTCTTCATGCATTCGACAAATCTGTTTTGAGCGGTGCCCCCGGGCCAGGGCCAAGAGCTGGAGGTACTGTGCAGAATGGAACAGACAAAGCACTCGCCACCTGGAGCCTTGACCTTGCTGCGATTTCCCCGGCACCTCGTGCTGCTCTTTCCCTCTCCCACCTCAGTTACCCTTTCTATAAACTGGGCATAAGGATACCTTCCCCATCTGGTAGCAGGCATGGTGCCTCATTCAGTTTCAGAGCTGTCATTTCTGTGTCTCCTCCACTCCTTCCTCCCCTCAAGTCAGGCTGGCTTCTTGCAGCTGTCCACCTGTGGTGTGGTGGTTAGGGACCTGGGCACCGGGTAGCAGCCACACCACCTGGGTTCCACACTTGGTGGGGTCACCAACTACCCTGGTTTGCCTGGACTATCCTGGTTTAAGCACTGAATATCCCACATCCTGGGGAACCCCTCAATTCTAGGCAGACCAGGACAGCTGATCACCTCCAGGACCCACCTCCTCACAAGCAGACTTGGGCGAGTTCCTTGATCTGTCTGTGCTTCAGCCTCCTCTTTGGGGATAATTGCAACGCCTACCTCCCAGGCTGGCTGTGAGGATTAAACAGGACTCTCCCCAGTGAGTGCTGAGAACAGTCTGGCACAGAGTTCACACGCCACCAGTTTGGCTGTTATGGTTCTCCTGTCCTGCCCAGGCTGGGGGCCTGAGGTGCACGATCCTGTAGCGAACACATGCTTGGGCCCAGGAATGGGCATCCTGTCTGTCTCTTCCTGGCACTTTGACTTGCTGTGTGTGACCCCGAACAAGCTGTGTCATTCTGTGAGCCTCAGTGTTCCTCATCTCTCAAATGGGGGTGATTAACAGGCCACCTGTCAGGTCGGCCCAAGTCCAGTGAGCATGTGCTCACGTGAGGTTGCTGTCACCACTGAGGTAACAGGACGTAACACTGCTGCCTGCATGACCCTAACAATTCAGGCAGCGAAAGGGCAGGTGGATTTCCCAGGGCCATTTGGTTTTGTACCATTTGTTACAATGTGTGGGTATGAAGAGGCTGTCATGGGGGTTCCTGGGTCCTGATCCCCTGGACTGGACGGGGCTTCTTTGGGCACCTGGGACCCAACCCTAAGGCCTCCTCTGGGCCCCTCTCCTGCAGCCTCGGTTTCCTTCCCCTGGGCGCCTGGACCTTGGCCACGCTCACTGGAGGGCTAAGCCACGCCACCCTCCTGCGGAGCCTCAGGTGAGTTCCTGAGTGACCCCAGGGACACATTCCCCAGCTCTGCTGGGCTCTCCGCCCAGGGAAGCGTCTGGCCTGGGGCACCTCCCCCAGACTCTCTGTAGGTCCTGTCCCGGCACCTCCCTGTGGCCTCCCAGGTGGGGGCCCACGGCTCTTACTTTCTAATGCTGCCAGCTTCCTCCTGTCCATAAATGTGACCTGAAGTTGTTGGGCCCGAGACCTAGAACAACCCTTGTTCAAACCTTAACCAGCATACAAATCACCCAGCGTTCCTGTTAAAATGGGAATTTGGGGTCTGCAGGTCTGGGTGGCATGGATTCTGCATTCCTGACAAGCTCCCAGGTGATAAGGCATCTGCCGGGCCTCAGTCTACACTTCCAGGGTCTAGACTCAGATCTGGTGGCCTCGATATTCTCCCCTTGTGGTTTCCAACCTTTGCCCACTGTGATAAACAAATACCGCAACCTTTTTCAACATGATTCTTAAAAATATGAAATATTGTTACTAAGAACAAGTCTGAGCAATGACAAACCACTGCTTTATCTTTTCCAAGCCCCCCATCCCCACCGTGGCAGAGCGGAGTGGATAGGAAGTGAGTCAGAATTGCAGGGGTGGAGGGCGATCGTATAGGATCAAATCGATTTAATGAAGGGCAGTTTCCTAACATTTGGTTTGTATAAAACAAACAACAAACAAACAAACCTTCAGACACATACTTTAATATGGGGCTAAGACCTTTTGCCTGGGCCTTTGTGTTTGGTTTGGTTTGTTTTTTCCCCACTCATGGAGACAGGGCAAGGTCAGGGCCCAGAAAAGACAAACTGGGATTAAGGAAGAGCCCACCATTTGCATAGATTAGAACTGGATGAGTCCCGGAGAAACGATTTGCCTGAATTGTGGAACTGGCATGAGTTTGGCATTCAGCCAGCTGGCCTGGCAGATCTTTGACACAGAGGCGGAGGCCCAGCCAGGCAAAACTAAAAACTGTGGAGGCTGACCTTATGTTTTGGATACGATGGCCTGCTCCCACATCAATGGCTCTGGGCTTCTGTCTCCATCTTGCCTGTGAGTCACTGTGGATCTCTGGCCAGTCCCAGTTCCTATCTGGGCCTCGAATTTCCTACCTGGGCTTTGGGGGCAGTCACTCCCACCCTGTTCACTCCCTTCTTACCCAGGGAGTGACATGAGAGTTCTGGATGTGAAAAGCTTTGCAAACTGTTGAGTTCTTGGACAGCACCTGTGAATAACTTTAGCTCCTAAAAGCTCCTCTGCCTGCCCCCTCTTCTGCAGCCTGAGTTGGAACGGCATTGGTGATGTCGGCTGCCGCCACCTTTCCGAGGCTCTCAGATCTGCCACCAGCTTGGAGGAGCTGGGGTGAGTTGCCCATCCCTCCCCCAGACCCAAGACAACTTTAGGCAGGGAAAAATGATAAAAACAAGGCAACATGAGTGCATTCTCATCCCCTCCCACCCTTACTTCCACACCACATATAATCCTTGGCCTGGAACCCTGGGAGACCCAAAAACAGAGTGTGAGAGTGTTGATTGCAGCAAGAGGGATTTAGGTCAGACATCAGGGAGAGCAGCCTAAACAGAAGAGTTGGGAGTCCTTACCCAGCATAAGGTGATGGGACTCTCAGTGTGAGCTGAGATCTTTCACCAGACTTCAGCCTCCCTTTCTGTTTGGGGTGGGGTGTGAACAAGCTGAGATGGGTAGTGGGATGATGGCTCTCATTCCCTGCTGTTCTTTCCCCAAGCTTGAGCCACAACCAGATTGGAGACACCGGGGCCCAGCACTTAGCTGCCGTCCTGCCAGGGCTGCCTGCACTCCGAAGGATCGAGTGAGTGGCTGGCTCTAGCAACAGGGGCCCATAGCGGCCACCCCATGCTGTGGGAAATTGTGGGCCCCCAGCTCAGGCCAGCTGTGTCTAGGCGGTGGGGGCTGGGCGACCTCCTGGCCCTGCCTCTGACCTGCTGATGGTGGGACCTTAAGTCAGCCCAAGCCCCTGCTCTTTTCTGACCTTTCTGCTCCATCGGGCTGGGAAGGCAGGATGGGGTTTGTGTCTTAAGATCCCTGCCGCTGGGGTTAGCCCGAGCAGATGTGACGGTAGGTGGGGAGGGGAGTGATATCACAGAATCTGATATCTGTCCCCTCCCAGCCTCTCGGGGAACGGCATCGGCCCAGCTGGGGGAGTGCAGTTGGCAAAGTCTATCACCCTCTGCAGGCATCTGGAGGAGCTGATGTGAGTATCTGCCCTCTGTGTCCCCACAGGCGCCCCGCAGGTGTGGGCAAAGGGCAGGGCAGGGGTCCTGGGCAGGGCAAGGGTCCTGAGCTCAACTCTCATCCCCTCCCCTTTTCCAGGCTTGGCCACAATGCTCTGGGAGATACTACAGCCCTGGGGCTGGCCCGGGGACTGCCTGGCCACCTGAGGGTCCTGCAGTGAGTGTCCCCTGCCCAGAGCATGCAGGGCTGGTGGGGAGGGGTCTCCAGGAGCAATGAGAGGGGGGCGGGGGCCAGGGCCCCACCAGCTAAGCTGGCCCTGCCTTAGGCAGGCTCCCCAATCCCCACACCTAGTCCCCTTTCCCCAGCTTGCCCTCCAACCGCCTGGGTCCAGAGGGGGCACTCAGCCTGGGGGAAGCCCTGGACGGCTGTCCCCACGTGGAAGATATCAAGTGAGTAGGGACCCCTGAGCCTGGACAGGGGCTGGTTGGGGAGGGTGGGGGTTGTTCCTCTCACAGGTGTCTCCCCTCTCCTGCAGCTTGGCAGAAAACAGCCTAACCAGAGGGGTCCCGCTTTTCTCCAGAGGGCTCCTGCTGCTCAGGAAGATGGAGTAAGTAGCCAGCCCTGATTGCCTGGGGACCTGGCACCCCCTCATCCCTGGGGTGGCATTCCCCTTCTCTGGCTGAGCCTGACACCAGGGCAGGGGGAGGCTGGGGCAGCCAAGGGGCACTTTCCTGAGCTTCCCACCCTGCCCCAACCCCTGGCAGCTCTGGTCCCTTCTCCTCCGATTGCAGGGTGTGGAGCGGGGACCAGCTAGAAGCGCCCCCGGCCTCAGCCACCTCCATTCAGTCCCCTTCTCTCTCCCCAGCCTGATTTCATGTGAGATTAACAACCAGACTGCCAAACCCCTTACTGCCAACCTGATGCTCTGCCCAGCCCTGGAGGAGATCCTGTGAGTGCTTGGAAGAGCCCTGAGCTGGGAGAGGGGCCGTCGGAGGGGACCAGAGGGGAGCGGGCCCCGGGCCATCGGGTGGCCTGGCGCTGCGCCCTTCCTTCCAGCGGCCCTCCCCTTGGTAAATGGGGAAAACTGTTCGTGCTCACGCCCCTTCTCAAGGAAGTTTAAGCTCCTGAGCTGCAGGGGGTGTTGGGCAAAGTCGCTCTGCCTGGCCCATTTCCCCATCAGGGCACCCGCCAGAGGCGGGTGGGCCAGATGGTCTCTGAAGGTTCGGGGCCCCTGACTTTCCTCGGGGGGGTTGGATAGACCGTCTCCCCTGGTTTATGGTGCCTTCCTGTACCTACCCCCTGTTTGAGTGACAGGGCCTGAGGCCAGCAGGTCTGGACCTGCCCCTGGCCTGCCCGGCGTCCTCTTGCCAATTCCAGGCGCTCAGAACTCAGGACTGTCCTGGGGCCCTGATCACGGTATACAAGAAAATGCTCTTTCCTAAAGTTCAGGACACAAGAGTCTAGGCTTGTATTTTGAAGGTTTTAATCCTTGTCCTTACACCAAAGAGAAAGTCTTAGATTAGAGCTAATGTATCTTTAATACCTAATCCCTGTCATGCTCCCTTTTTAACAGAGGGGCGGGCCATAGACGCCACACTTTAGGAAGGACATGGATTCCAGCTAGAAGTTTCTTAAAGTTAAAAAAAAGGGGGGGGGATTGGGGAGAAGGGAGAATCAATTTAAAGAAAAATATGACGCATATAATGGTACAGGAGGGGCATGCACGAGGCAAAACTTGTGATGGAGCCGCACGCATGTGGAAGTTTGGATTCTGATGCCTGGGCCCTGGGTTTTGAACTCCAGACCAAGCCTGTAGCTCGGGGGATAGAGCCAGCCCCTTTGCCTTCTGGGTTCTTGAGGGATGATGACTGAGGAAGAGGGGGGCGGTGAGGAAGATGCCGCCTGTCTTCAGGGGAGGGCCCGTGAGCACCCCATGGGAGGCCTCTCCCCCAAGGGGACCCCATCCTTTCCGCCCCCCACCCCGCTGACTCATCTCCAACCCCTGACCTCACTGCTCTCTTGCTTGGGGCACTCACCTTGCAGGCTCTCCTGGAATCTCCTCGGTGATGAGGCGGCGGCCGAACTGGCCCGGATCCTGCCGCAGATGGGCCGGCTGAAGAGAGTGGAGTATGGGGGCACACCCTGGGAAGCCAGAGGGGGTGGGGAGGACTGAAAGGGGACCCATGTCTTGGGGAAAGCCAAGAGGCTACTGGGTGCCCCACCTGTCTCCCCTTCATCCTGATGTAGCTCTGGTCAGCACCAAGCTCCTGCTAAGCTGAGCTCTCCCTGGGTTCTAGCCTCCAGCCCTCCTGCTGTACCTGCCCTGAGTCCACTGTTTATTGGGTTCTCTGGAAGGTGGTATGGGGAGCCTGAATACCTCCATCTCAGCCTGGGGAGGAGACACAGAAAAGCCTCCCAACCCAGCCTCATACCAGTCTCTTTCCCCTTCCTCCGCTGTCTCCTGGAAAGCCTGGAGAAGAATCAGATCACAGCTTGGGGAGCCTGGCTCCTGGCTGAAGGGCTGGCCCGGGGGCCTGGCATCCAAGTCATCCGGTAATGATGGCTTTCAGGGCAGGGATGTTGGGTGGTGGTCATGCCAGCCCCCACAATCTAAGGGGACTCCCTGTAGGAGGCAGGGCTTGAGTAAGGGACTATTGGCAGAGAATTTCCCCACACCATCACAAATTTGGCAGCAAGCAGATCTGGAATAAATCCCAGCTCTGTCATTTGCCAATCATGTAACTTTGCATCAGTAGCTCAACCTCTCTGAACCTCAATTTCCTCCTCTGTAAAAGGGGGATAATGATAGTATCTATCTCAAAGGTGTTGAGGATGTAAAGCACTGAGCCCAATGCCTGGCACATATGGCACATAGTAAGCACTTAAAATGGTAGCTATAATCAGAGTCCACCACAAACAGTTGTAAAGGTTGCGCACTACACAAGGGCACTGCATCTAAGGGGATACCATTCACATCAGAGACACGTTAGATTTCTAGTAGGCAGTAATAAAGTGTCTTATTCTATCAAAATCAATATATTATGACAATTGGAGATGGACAGAAGTAAAGTGTCTTGAAGAAGGGGAACCTTTTCCTTATTTGCATAAGTGTGTATAAGGCATGGCCCTGGCTAGGATTATTAGCTCCCAGGGGAGAAGACTGAGTGGGAGAAGCCAGAAGGTGGATGTGGGGCCACCATTTCTCTCAAGCAGCCACACTGGTCTCGTACCTGCCTCTACTGCGTAACTCTGGGCACAGCTCTTCCCCGTCGGGGCCTCCGTCTCTCCCTCTGCAGATAGGATGGGGACAGAGCCAGAACATGAGTGAATGGCTCCCAGAGCTGAGTGCCTGTCTTTGTGCCCACAGCCTCTGGAACAACCCCATCACCCCCAACATGGCCCAGAGTCTGCAGAGCCTGGAGCCCAGGCTGGACTTTGCCTTCTTTGAAGACAAGCCCCAGGCCCCTTGGGGTATTTGACGATCCCTCAAGACCCTGGGAATCCAGCCAAGCGATGCCAGCTCCCATCCTCCAGGGCAGTGGGCTCAGTAAGGGAGCCTCCGGTGGGTGCCCCTGCCGCCTGCCTCAGGAGGGGGGGGGCCTGTTGGTCCTGCTGCAGCCCTCTGGGAGGACGTTTTCCAAGACCAGGAGCCTGGTGTGGCCAAAGGAGTATCCTGCATCACAGCAGACGTGTGTGACCAGTTGGGAACACGTGGCACAATGTGCGTGTCATGATGCGATGCATGACACAGACGGTCTAGAGGGTCACATGTGGCAAAGGGACTTGATGCGGAACTTGCAGTGTGGCACAGAACATGTGGGACATATGTGGCCAATGGCATAGGTGCTGTTGCCAGAAGTGGCAAGATGAACACGGTGGTTCATCCATGACACATGACAAATGTCCATGTTATATGACATGAGGCTGGCCAGATGCCCTCAGGCTGGTCCAAGATCTAATTTATTACTTCTTTTGTTTAAGCCAAATGCTTTTTATAGCTTGCACTTCCAGAGCAGCCGAACCAAGGGAAGTCCCCCTCCCAGGGCTGTGGAGGGCAGAGGGTCCATGCACTGACTAGCCCAGCGGCCTGAGGGCCAGATTTCTATGTCAAGCTAGGGATTCAGCCAGGAGGTTCTGGATGAGTCCCTTCCCACCTCTAGCCTCGGTTTTACCTCTGTAAACTGGATGTCCCCTCCCTTTTTAAATGCTGGCTTCCAAGGACATAGGGCCCAGCTCTAAGCCAGCCTGACCTTGGGAGTGGATAGGCCGCGTCTGTCCTGTGTAAGGTGTCCAAGGAGTTGGCACTATAGGACAAGCAGACAGGGCCACCGGCTGCAGCCACTACCTCAGTGAGTTCCAGGTTAGCCCTCGGGGCTTCACACATTACATACTGTTCTCATTACTTCCAAGAGGGGCCAGGAGAGCTCTGCTGTACTCCAAGCCACATTTGACTAATATATGTGGACAGTGGACAGTCTCCCAGTCTCTGAGTCTAATATGTCCTGTCACCCCCAGTGAAGTTGGAAGTGGCTCACAGCTGCCCAGGCAACTGGAGAGCAGGGCCGACAATGGCGAGGTGTGCTGAGAGGGGCCCCGGCCAGGGGTCCGGAGACACAGGTTCAAGTCCAGACTCTGTGACCACATGACCGTGGGCGGGTCCCATCCTGTCTCTGGAGCTTACCTGCAACAGGAGGGTGTTACAGGTTCTCAGGAGTGTTTGAAACATAGTATTTAAACTTTTCCTGAATCAACTGTATTTAAAATGGGAAACTTTTATATAAAAATCCAGATTTCATGCTAGTCCAGCATCATTCCCACTTAATAGTCACCCACTAGAGCCACCTGACTGAGCCCTTTAGATGGGGTACACATACCTCAGTTTGCCACAGCCCCCTCCTCTCCCTATTGTCCTGTCCTCACCTACCCTGGTTGCCTGGCCCTGGCGGGAGCCTGCAAACTCCTGGCCTAGAGGGTTGCCATGGGCATGGGGAATGTTAGGAGCAGGGCTTTGGAAGTCAGAAGGGCATGGAAGTGGCTCCGTCATTGAGGGCAGGAACCATTTCTGTATGATGGATTGGAAACACACACATGCAGGACTGTCAGAGGGCTCAGTGGAGAATCTGGTGCAAAATAGGTCCTCATTACATGCTAGTTCCGTTCCTCTTTTAGGGTCGAATGTCGTACAAGGTGGGGAGATGTTTGAAACGACAGGAGAACAGCACCCCGCGTCCCTCACCTGCCTGTGGGCGGAGAATTGGACAAGCTGATCTCAGGGGAGCCTTACTCCGAACTGTGCCCATTGCCCTCAGCTGGGCTGGCAGGGTGCAGTTACCCATAAGCACCACTGGAGGGCAGGCTGGCCCACTGGCGATTCTTGCGATAACTTCCTCCTCCCTAGGACTCTAAGGAAGTTAGGAGGTGATGCTCAGGGATGTTCCCACCTGACCCAGGAGCCTGGGATGTCCTGGCCTGCTAGTGGCTCAGCCAGAAGGCTTAGCCCTGACTTTTGCCGCCACCTTCCGTGTTGTCCTCGGCCCCCCGCCAAGCGCGAGGAGAAAGTCCTCCAGCCGGGTGCCAAGCACCCACGCCCCACACAGGGCCACAGCACACCTGGCACTGAGTGAGGACATCAGCCTGGGTATGGGGGAGGAGCGGGCAAGCAGAGGATCCAAGAAGTTGTCCCAGAAATCCTGAGCCCAAAATCTGTCTCCCTTCCCAGGACATGATGACAAGGTGACCTTGGGCTCCTCAGTGCACCTTCCCACAAAGGTGGGGGGAGGTGCCTCCTCTCCTTGCCCAAGACTGAGGGGTGAGCCCCTTAAAGCCTGACAGTGCCTCAGCTGAGGCAGTCATGGCTGAGGAAGAAACAGCACCAACCAGAAGTGCCAGGCAGAACCCAGAGCTCAGGGAAAATATTTTCATTCTTTACTCACATCTGATTTTTCCCTTCTGCCTTTTTCTGTCCAAGTTCTAAACTCCAAGACACTTGTGGCAGATGCTGTGAAATAAACCACTGCAGAGCTGGCTGGGCCCATATCAAGTTGGTGTGAAATCACCTTGTCTATTTTATTTTAAAACTTCCTCTCCTGCCACCTGTCTGCTTGGAGGCCTTTACTATTTTTCTTTCCAGCACTAATGGGGTCCAGTTTCCCTGCTCCCTTCTCCCCAGAGAGAGCTCAGTCTAAATATACATGAAACAAAATTCAAAGAGAAATAAGGCTATAGGGCAGTAAGCAGTGAAGTCAAAAATGGTGGTCTCGATTTCAGCACACGAGCCTTCTCACCAAGAATCTGATCAGGCTGCTAAAGACTCATGTCTGTCTGCAAGGCTGCAATAAGCTCATCTGCTTGATCACTTGGCCTCCATCCTACGCTCTTAGACTAAATGCCCCCTTTCTGGTGTGTTACGGAATCTCCCCTGCTGGTCCCACAAACCAGGCTTCGAGTCCTCCCAAACTGCCTCCTCCGTCCTACCCCCAAACAGACACCTGTCCGAAATCCACTGAAATCCACTTCTCAAACTATAAAATTACAGTTACAGATACCGCCATGTGCTTTGAATCACCTGGGGATCTTCTTAAGCAGGTTCTGATTCAGTGGGTCTGGAGTGGAGCCTGGGATTCTGCATTTCTAAGAGCCCCCACGTGATGCCAAGGCTGCAGGACTATGGACCACACTTGGCTTAGTGACACTATGAGCCAGTGAGGGGTTTGCATGATGACTGCACATTAGAACGGAGGCAGGCTAGAGCAGGGACCTGAGAGGGGAGAGAAGATAGCATGAAGAAGTTCTTGAGCAAGGACAGTTAATCGAGGTCAGGAGGGCCTGCCTGCACAGACACCCTGCTTGGGGCTACCAAAACACCCAGCAGCAGCCAACCCACCCAAATGCACTATCTACTACCAAGTGCCAAGCTGGAGATAAGGGAAGGCAGGAGGAAGAGCCCAGAACAGGGAGAGGGGGGTGGGGGTAAGTAAAGCTAAGCAATAAAAGCAAATTGCCCCAAATGTTGGGGTCTCTCACTCCCTCCCTTTTCTTGCAAGAGTGCCTGCATGCCCTTCTGCATGTGTACTTAATAAACTTTCTACCTGATAAACTTTCTACCTGCTTACTCGATCTGTGCCATGCCCCTGAATTCTTTCTCGCATGGCCAAGAAACTAGGAACTCAATGCCAGCAATAGAATCACCCGGAGAGCTTTTAAAACTACCTAATTTTAAAAAAGTCTTTAGAGAGCTCCCCAGGTGAGTTTACTGTGCAGCCACGGTGGAGACCCGCTGGTCTGGAGTGTGCTGTCCCTCAGAGAGGCTGGGAAGCTTTGCACCCTGAGAGGGAGTTAGAGCCATGTTGTCCATCCTACAGCAAATGAGGAAATAGAGACCCAGAGATTTTTTTCCAACTTGCCCATAGGAACACAGCTAGTAAGTAGCAGCACCTGGAATCGAACCTAGATCTTTCTGACTCTAAACCCCACAGGTGCTCCCTGTAAATTGAGGGCAAGGACCTAGTTTCTTTGGCTGCAAAGTTGACCTTATGGTTACTTTCAATATTGCCTCGGGGAGAGTTCTGGATCCTTGCTCACCTGCCCTGCCTGTTCATTTTTGTAGAAAGTCAGCACCTGCAATCTCCTCTAGACCTTGGACAATAATCTCAGCCACAATCTCCCCCCTCATTTACAAATGAGAAAAATGAGGCCCAGGGAGGGAAAAGACTTGCCTGTGGTCACACAGCGAGTATTTAGTGAGGCTTAGATTCCAACCCTGGAGGCAGAAGGAAAAGGAGGCCTTGGGGTGGGCCTGGGCCTGGCCTGCATGTGTGTGTGCTCATTCCAGAGGAGCTGGGCCCCTGGGAAGACGGGAGGCCCGTGCACCCTTCCTGGGCCCTGCTTTCTGTCTCCACTCCCACCCCTGCCTAGCTAAGGCCAGGCCTGAGGAATGGTGTGGCCCCAGCCAGAGCTGGACGTGTCCTCTGGGTGCATCCAGGACTTCCTGGGAAAGACCTTGGCAGTGGCTGGTTTGATAAAGGACTTTGCAGGGCTGGGTTCAGAACTTCCAGGGCACAGTTGGTCTCCATCCAACCTCCCAACCACCTTAGTGAAGAACCCCTGGCGTGTCTTGCAGCTCCCAGACCTCCTTCTTTTTCAGATGCCACATGTTGCAGGCACAGCCCTGCACACAGGCCTGGCTGCCCAGAAAGGGACCTTTGCTCTGAGGAGGAGGTGACAGAGGGGAGATTCCTCCAGAGAACAAATGCCACCTGGGGTCCCTTGGTTTAGGAGCTTGAAAGGGTCAATCACATCAAATGGCCCTTAGGCCCCCCACCCCATACCCACTCCAGTGCAGGGCTGAGGACAGAGGGAGGTGTCAGGGGCTGAGTGCAGGGGGTGGGACTCCTGGTATCTTCACCCAGGATTCTGACTGGGATCCATCCCTGCATTAGAGTCTAGAACTTAAAAATAGCAGTAACACCACACTACGATGCTCTAGTGTCCATGTGTCCCCAGCACTGTGCCAACAACAGCAAGGGGCCCATCTCTTTAAATTCTCACAAACATCCCATGAAACAGTACTCGTATCCCCATTTTACAGAGGAGAAAACTGGGGCTCAGAGGCTTGAGTGACCTCACCCTGCCAGTTCCTGGAATGGGTGGGATTCAAACCTGGGGCCATGACCCTATGCCTGAGACTTGCCATGACAGCCACCCAGATCCAACTCTAACCATGGACCCCTGAGGGGAGCCCCCAGCACTGCCTGTCTCCATATCCACCCCCTGTTGGAAGAGCGTCTTTTCCAAAGATGGCCCTGTTGATAACTCTCATCCCACATGCTCTTCTTACAATGTGACAGGTGGGGTGAGGCAGGGTCTGGGCTCCCTCCTTTCAAGTTGAGTGAGCCTGTGACTACAGTGGGAGGAACATTATGTGACATGCAAAAGATGGTAAATCTTTCTGTCATGCAAAAGATGATAAGTTTCCCACCGGGTTCTCTTGGGATGTCTACTCTTGGAACCCAGCTGCCATGCAGCAAGGAAGCCCAGGCCACACAGAGTGGTCACAGCTGGCAATTCCAGCTGAGGTCCCAGATGACAGCCAGCATCAATTGCCAGATGTGTGTAAGAAAGCCTTCAGGATGACAGCCATCACGGTCTGACTGCAACTGCCTGAGAAACCCCAGGCAAGATCGGCCCTAGCCAAGCCGGGTTGGCCTCAGAACTGTGGGAGATGATGAAGAGTGGGCTGATTTGTTATGCAGCATAGGTAACTGGAACATCCGCCCTCTCCTCCCCCAACACCTGAGGCCCAGCCAGGACCTGCTGTATGGTAGGTGCTCGTTTGATGTGTCTAAAGTGTACTGGTGATCCTGACGACTGATCTGTTTGTTCAAACTGCTTGGACTGTCAATGTAAACACCCAGATGGCAGGCAAGGACACACATACACACCCAGATATGGGTCTATTTGGGGAAACTCAGGCCTCCCACTTATGCACAGAGAGGTCTCCACTAGAGAAGAGACTTTTTTCAACATTTTGCAATAACAGCCTTGCATTTTGTGTACACCAAGGATGCACATGGTGTGTTGTCAACCTATGACGGCACTTGGCCTTAACCAGCTGACCTCCGGGCTCTCCTGATCCTGGCCTTTTTAAAACATGCTTTATTGGGATATAACTCACATACCGTAACATTCCCTCCTTGAAAGTGTACAAATCACTGGCTCTTAGTTAATCTACAGAGAAAGAATGAAATCCCGTACCAACAGCACCATTCCCCATTCCCTCCTCCCCATCCCCTGGTAGCCTCTAATCTGCTTCCTGTCTCTATGGCTTTGCCTATTCTGGGCATTTCTTATGAATGGAATCATGCAATGTATGGTGGCTTTTCTGACTTCTTTCACTTATGTTTTTAGGGATCATCCGTGTTGCAGCATGTAGCAGTGTTTCATTCCTTTTTTGTGACTTAGTAATATTCCGTTGTATGGCTAGACCACACTGTGTTTATCCACCCACTCATCAGTTGATGGATATCTGAGTGGTTTCTAGTTTGGGGCTGTTATGGATAATGCTTCTATGAACATTTGTTTTCATTTCTCTTGGGTAGATATCCAGGAGTTGAATTGCTTGGCCTTTGTACTGTCCCCTTGGCCAGGGATCCATTATCTCTCTCCCTCCAGCCAACCCAACTACTTCATCTTTCCATTCTCCTAGAAGAAACCTCAGTGTTAAAATGAGAGGATTCTGGAGACTGGAGCAACCAGGAAAGGCTTCCTGGAGGAAGTGGGGCTGGAGCTGCATCTGAAAACATCTATAGGTTGGTTTGCCCCAGGGCTGGGCTGAAGGTTTCAGGTGGAAGAAAGAAGAGGGGAGCTTGGAGAAAAGAAGAATGGACGGGTGACAGGCAGGCAGAGAAAAAAAAGATCAGAGCCCTGGGGCTGTTCAGTGGCAGCCCCTCTAGGCGGCAAAGTGCCTGTGACTCAGAGGGACCTGCGGCGTGAGTCTCACAGTTAACCCTCAGCAGCCTGAAATGGAAAACCCACCACCAAAATGCTAGGCATTAACCCTCAATTGCCCAGCCCATAAGCCCCTGGGTCAAGAATTCTGGACACTGCCTTGAGCCCCCAGGGACAGACTTGCCCCCCCACCCACCGATCTGTTTAAAGGAGGCTAGCCATCGCGGCGAACTTAAGGGGGGTGGGGGAGGGGGGCAAGGAGGGGCCGGGGCACACAAATACCTCTGTGTAGCCAGCCACATGAGCGCCAAGCAACAGACTCATTTCTTAAGAACGGATGCCTCTCCCAGGGAAAAGGAGGCCTTGGCAGAAGAGGAAGCCTCCGCTCCAGGTACTCAAGAATCCGCCTAATTGCCCTCACACTGACGAGTCACCGGCTCCCTTCAGACCCGTCTCTGTCGTCTGTCAGAGAAATATGTGTCATCTTCCCAACCTCTGGCAGCACGAAAATGCCGAGTTCTTTTTGCTACTGAAAATAAATAAATAAAAAGGAAGAAAACACTGCGGTCCTAGTGCTGCCCAATACTGCCCCGCATCAAGCCCTGTGGTGTACTCCCGAGGGCACAGGCCTGCGCTCATCAGTCCTTGGGGTCGAGGCTGCAGAGGGAGCCCGGGGACCCCGCAGGCCTGGGCTGAGCCCATCCCTCGGTTCCCTCACCCGAGGCCCTGTGCGCCGGAGATCGAAACTCGGAGGTGCCCGAGACTCCGGCGACGCTGGTCCCGGGAGGGCGCGAAACAGCCTGGAACCCTTTAGGATTCCGGCCTCGAACCTTGGGACGCTCAGAATTCCGGCCTCGAACGTTAGGGCCCCAGTGGCGCCGAGCCCCCAGAGTGCCAGGGCGCGCCAGCTGCGGGTTCGGAGCAGCGGACGGCAGGCGGGACAGCGCCCCCGTTCCGCCCGCGTGGAGAGCGCTCGCCCCTCCAGGAAGCGCCCGCCTTGCCTTCCCATTTCCCTCCCCACACCCGCCCCACCTCCCGGGCCGGAGGGAGGAGCCGGAGCCGCCGCCACCGCCCTCCCGGCCCGGCAGAAGGACCGGACCCGGAGCAGTTAGGAGCGCACGCGAGCGGGCCATGGCCGCGCGGGCAGCACCCTGAGCCCATCCCGCGCCCGCGGGCCTGGAGGAGCGGTGGGAGGGGGGTGCCCGGGGATGCCCCGGCGGCCGGGAGCACTGACAACGGCAGCCGCGAGGTGAGGGCGGCGGCGCCCGCGGGACGCGCGGTGAGTGGGGCTCGGGAGAGCGAGGTGCGGGCGGGGCGCGAGCTCAAGTTCGGCCTTGGGGCTCGGCTTCCAGCGCCAGTGGCGGGTCTAAAGGAAGCTGGGCACCGATTGGGGGGCTTGCGGCGTCCCTAAGCCCCCACGAGCGCCGCGCACCCGGACTCCGGCGCTTGGTTAACTCAGCTCCGACCCGGCCACGCGGGGGCGCCCTGGCGTCGCCCCGGACTGCGGGGAAGGGCGGGCGGGGTGCGGGAGGAGGGTGGCGCCCTTCGGTTTCCGAGTCCAGACGTTTGAGGGGCTCTCCTACCTCCCTGGAGAAGCCCGGAGGGCGTCCGGAAGGTGGAGTCCCCGCCCACCACAGCAGCTGCTGAAGGCTTGAGGTCAGCCTGGCTCCTGGCAAGCATTGGTCCCTCTCCGCGTCCCCCTACTCTTGCCCCCTACTCCGCCCATCTCCGCCCCAGGGAACTGCCCGAGGGCTAGCTCTCTGACCGAGAAGGGGAGCGGAGACGGGGTGTGGAGCTGGGCAGCTTCCCAGAGTCGAAGTGTGTTTGCAAACTAGTTTTTGCGCAAAAGCTGTCTGGCACCTGTGTGTGTTTAAAAGGGGGAGGGGGAACACTGAGATAGAGCAAGGCCCTCCTTCCTTCCTCTTTCCAGAAGCGCTGCTTCTCTGAAAATAGAGGGTTACCACTCCCCTCTTCTCGTCTAATCCCGGATCTCCCGATAGCCCCCCGCCCCAGGTCGGCCAGCCTTCCTTTGAGAAAGGGACACCCTCAGGAGCGAGCTGTGAAACCCGGGGCTCTGGAAGTCAGTTAGGGGATCGTCTTGCTGCCCCAGCGGGGGAGGGGGTAGTGATAAGGATAGGGGTCTGGGAGAATTCTCTGAGCTGCCCTTTGTTTTGTCTGCCCTGAGTTTTGGATTGCTTAGGGGTGTGGGCTGTCACTGAAGGGTGACTGCAGAGATCCGTGATTGGGGGCCCCCCCACCCCGGGAGACTTCAGACTAAATGTCCACCTCTGGCACTAGCTGGCAGTGGGACCTCGGCCAAGCCCCTCCTCCTCTCTGTGCCTTAGGTCATCATCTGTAAAATGGGCTAATCTGCAGTGCCTGCCTGGAAGCTGGGTGCAAGCATAAAGGAGAGATTTTATTGCAATCGCCTTGACAAGGGCCCAGGGAGAGCTGGGACTGCCCCCCACCCCAGGGCAGCCGGCTCAGTGGGAGGGGTCACCCAGGCTGGTTTCTCCAAGGAAATACCCCGGGGGGCTTAGGCTGTGGACTTCCAGGTTCTGGCCCTCTGCCACTTCTTGCCTGCCCTGCCTTGTCACCACTTGGGCCCGGGGTTTTTTCCATCTGTAAAATGAGGCAAACCATGACACTGTCTGGCTTGGGGGCTGCTGGGAGGCGCGACACAGAGAGGTGTGGTGCACTTCAGGAGGAGTGAGGCCCGCGGCCGGCCGTGGTGGTATTTCAGGGGGCCCAACCCCTCCCAGTTAGCCATGAGAAAGGATGGGAGATAGAGCCTCAGTTTCTCTATCTGTCAATTGGTGATAACAATTCTCTGTGTGCCTTTATAATCTTTAGGGTGAGGTGTATGTCTTTAAAGGTAGCCGTGAGGATTAAATTAGAAAGCAAAGGACTTACGGGCCAGCACTTTGCCTGGTACCTGGGAGGCCCTCTTGGTAAACTTAACTGTCATTATTCATGGGAATCCTCATATGTCCACTGTGGGTATCTGCCCGCTGTGGGTGACTGCGTTCAAGATTCCTCCTGGGATTTTCTCAGGCCACCAGTTCCTGTCTCCACGGACTCCTCCCTGGAGAGAGGAGCCTTGGACCCCAAACATATATGGGTGATTGCCAGGCTCTTCTAGGGGTCTGGGTGGTGAGGGCCTACCAAGCCCAGGTGGAGAGACCATGGGGTGGCAGATCCGGTCCAGGTGCCCCCTGTTTCCCCATCCTTGGTCTGGCAGTACTGGGTGCTAACAAGTGAACAGAAAACAAGAGCGCATTCCCTAATAATTCCCCAGCTCCTGTGGGAGCATTGAACTTGAATTCCAGGCAGGGTTCCCTGCCCTGGGAAGCCCCAGCCCAGGGCAGGGTCTCATCTGCCTGATAGAGGTCTCATTCTGCCCTCCTCCAACCCTTGCAGACTGCACTGGGGCTGCTGAGTCAAGAACAAAACTCTTCAGGAATTCAGCACCCCACCCACACCCCACCCCTTAGAGAATGTGCTCCAGAAACGGGCAGGATCTGTTCCCAGAATTTTGCCCTCATGCCCCTCTCACACTCCCTCCCCACTGCAGGACACAGCATGGGCTCCACGGGAGCTGGGAGGCCCAGTCACCCTGGGATGTTGGCAGGGGAAGGCCACAGTCATGCCCCACCCCTCACTGTCCAGGTGAGGCGATACGGGGTCTTAGGGGAGCTGTGGCTGCCTAGGATCCTGCAGTGTATAAGGACCAAGCTGGGGTCAGAGGTGTCTCCTGACTCCCAACCCAGTGTCCTCTCCCCTCCCTGGGCCTCCTGGCCTTGGCTCCTGGGTGGGATCAGGGAGACTGGGCTGTCCTGGAGTTTCTCCACCTGCTCTGCACACACCTTCTTCCGTGGAGGGCAGTGATTGCATCACCAGCCCCGATCACCATTGCATCTCCCTGCCTTATTTTTCTCGGAGCACATGGCACTCTCTAAATAATCATCTTTTGTACTCATTTGTGCATCAGCTTGTCTCCACCCCCACCCCTGAGTGTCAGCTCCATGAAACAGTGAGGAGACAGTGTTTGCCACATTCAGGGCCACCTCCCCTGCACTGAGAACAGGACCTGGCACCATGTGAGATGAAATGACTGAGTCTGTCCCTCGGCCTGGCCACCTGCTACACAGGCCTGTGATTGTGGGGTGGAGCCTGGAAGAGTGATGAGCTTGCCCCTTCTTGGGCCTCTGGGGATCCCTATCTCAATATGCAGAATACTGGGGGACCCACCGGTGGAGGAGGGACAAGTGCTGGCCTGGGGCATAGGGAAAAGCGAGTGTCTGGGGGTGAGGTGGAGGAGGCAGCGGAGATGGCAGCTGCTGCCTGGGTGGGGCTTCTGCTGCCATCACCAGCCCACCCAGGGGACTGAGCTGCACCAGGGAGCTCACTCCATGTAGCCCCGGCCGAGCATCTAACCTTGGTTTCTTCATCTAGGAAATGTGGTCCTAAGAACAGCAACTCCCCACTGCTTTCTTCATGGGGTTCTCAAGGCTGGGGTGAAAAGGCTTGTGAACTGAAGAGGGCTGTGCCCAGGTGTTGTCATTCCTCTTTCAACTGTGACTTTGGGTCCACTTCTTCCAGGAAGCCTTCCCTCCTCAGACAGCCTCTGTCCAGTCACGCAGTGAGTGTTTATTGAGCAGCTCCTCTTTGTCAGGGACTGTGCTGTGTGATGGGGATACAGCCACCAGCAAGGCAGGCTCAGTCCCTGCGCTACAGAGCTCCAAGTGAGTGGAAGGATACAGAAGAGGCAAGCAAACATCAAAGAGACCAGAACAGGTCAGATAGTGAACAAGGCCATAAAGAGAAGAAAGCAGCCTGAAGCGATTTGATGGGGGGAGTGGGGCGAGAAAGAGGAGTCAGGGAGGCCACCCGAGGAGGCAGCCACATAAGAGAGTGGAGGCAGAATCGACTGGAAGTGCCAGGAGAGCCAGGCATGGTCTCTCTGGTTTAAAGCTATACCTCCACCAGTACATATCTGGGGCCCAGCAGGTGCTCAGTAAATATTGGTTGAATGAATGAATGAGCAAGGAATCTCCAGGCAGAGGAAATGGTACATGCAAAGGCCCTGGGGTGGGAATATGCTTTAGCGTATCCAGGAGTCCATTCTCCCCACAACTCAGCTCTCTGTCTCCCTTGTGTGTCATCAGGAGCTGGGGGCATCTGGCCTGCTCTCCGTGCCCACCCTGCATGCTCAGCTCCCAGCAGATGACTCCCCACTCCTCCCTGCACCCAGGCCCCATCAATCTACAGTCTTTCAGATTCACGCCTCTGCGGCCCCCACTGGGAGGTGGTGCACCATGGTAGTTAAGAGCATGGATGCTGGGAGCTGGACTGCCTGGGTTCAAAGTCGGGTGTGCCACTGACTACTGAGTGACCCTGGGCAGATTACATGATCTTTCTGTGCCTCAGTTCTTCAATCTGCAAAATGTAATTGTGCCGGGGCCTACCTCCTGGGTTAGTGGTGAGCCATAAATGAAATGCTGGCCCAAAGTAAGCCCTTGGCCAATGCTCTGATTTCCATCTCCTCTGCTGAAGAGTGGATATGGCATCCTTGGCCATAAGGACTTGTCCAAGGAGGGCCCAGGCCTGACCTAAAACCTCCCCCCAACTCCACCCCTCACCTCCACCCTAGGTTGTGGGTCTCTTGCCTCCCTCAGGGAGGCCCCTCAGTACTGAATAGGTGAGAGGCCCTGATGGGTTGGGCAGCATGGGAGCCTCTGAACTACCAGGAGCCAAAACACAGGAAGGCAAGAGCCTCATCTTCAGAGGGGTGTGGGCAGAGGGGGCACAGCCACTGGCAGGAGCCCTCAAAGGGACTTCAGGCTCTGGGCGAGTCCTGGTGCCTTTTCAAGCCCTGCAGCTGGGATTCCGGGGCAGGAAAGACCTAGGGGCTTTGTGGACTCTCCAAAGCTGGAAGGAGTCTTGGCCATCCTGGGGCCCAACCCCTTCGTTTCACAGGGAGGGAAACTGAGGCACAGAGAGGGGAAGGGACTTGCCTGAGTTCAAACCAAGCCTTGGGAGCCCCACCTGTCTCCTCGTGTCCCCTGAACGGGAGCGGGCCCCACAGCATAGGCCCCAGGGCTGCGTCCTAGTCCCCGCGGCTGCCCCACAGCCACCTCTGAGTGATGGTGGGTCAGGATGACTTGGGCTTGTGGTCACTGTCACCACACCCTCCACCCTCCGTTAGCCTGGTCTGCTCTCTGAGCCTGGTCAGATCTAGTCTACCGAGGCCCCTGCAGAACTTTCCACAGCCCAGAGTACATCCACGCCACACCTTCCTTGCTGCTTCCTGGGAGGTGGGGGTGAGGGGAGCAGCACCAGCCCCACTTTGCAGAGGAAGGGGCCACCGAATGCCAGGCTGCCCCTCGGCCTGCAGGGCTGGACCTGTAGTGAGAGGCTAGTGACCTCCCTGTGCAGGACTGAGCTGAACCAGGGACCCGGGGTCCCGAGGGAGGCCCCCTCCTGCAAGAGCTGGAGCTCAGCGATTAGATGGAGGTTACTGAGAACGGGCCCCCTCCGCGCGTGGTCTGGCAGATGCTGGGGGGCCCCAGGAGAGGCGTCAGGGCCGACCCCTGCTGCAGCCTCCTCGCCGCGCTGTCTGCATCTATATTTATCCCGGTAATGGCCTGGGTGCCAGTCGGGAGCACAGTGTCTTCTGAGTGCAGCAACCGGTGCCATAACTAAGGTGGGCAAGTGTGGAGACTCTGCCCCCCACCTCCAGGAGCACGCTCTCTGCTCTGTGGGGCTGCCTGTTCCTGTCAGGAAGGAGCAGGGGCAGCAATACACATGCAGGGAGGGCCCTAGGCAGTGCAAAGAGCTCGGGGCTGGGGTCCCCAGAGAGACAGGCCTGTGGGATATTGGGGTGTGGGGCTGTGGCCAGGGGCTCGCATATGTGGCCGGATAAATTCTAGAGCCTTTTGGCTCAAGGGATGTGAAGTACTGGGACTTCAAAATTCCAGAATTCCCAAATCCTGGAATTCTGTGAATCTGGTGCCACATGATTCTGCAATTCCAAGATGCCATGGTTTCTTTTCCTTTCACCTTTCCATTCTTCCTC
Source organism: Bradypus variegatus (assembly GCA_004027775.1). Taxonomy (NCBI): domain Eukaryota; kingdom Metazoa; phylum Chordata; class Mammalia; order Pilosa; family Bradypodidae; genus Bradypus; species Bradypus variegatus. The sequence continues at coordinate 23,980 of PVKY010000771.1, forward strand.
ACTTCCAACAAACATTTGTCTGGCTCTCATTCTATTCCTCTGTGTGCTGCGAACAGCTGAGATGAAAATAAGTCTTGGTCCAGCTTTCAGCTCAAGTGAGGGTGATGGTTCCTAAGCCAGTGGTTATAATGTGTAACACAGTAAGTGACCCCCCATCAAGGACTGGGAGCTTGGGGGGTGGGGCGGGGCTTCATGGTGGGGAAGGGAGTTGCTCAGTTGCCTGTTTTTTTAAGAATGTTTTATTGCATTATGTAACAAATATACAAAATAGAGCAGACGTCCTATATGGCCGCAGACACTGGACACACCTCTGTTACCAGCAGTCACATCCAGAAGCAGGAACACGCCTAGGACCAAAGCCCCCAGGCGCCCCTGCTAGTCCACAAACCCCCGTCCACCATCAGCCCCCCTCCAACCACTGTCCTGACTTCCAGCATAGATTTGTCCTTAACTTCATAGAAATGAAATCAGGACGGACTGTTGTGTCTGGCTTCTTTTGCTCAACCCGTCTGAGACCCATCCATCTCGTAGGCATTGTCATTCCTCCTTCGTGCTCACTGAGGGGCCATGCATTGAGTGGACAGCCACAGCTTCTTCATCCCGTCTCTTTTTTTAATCATATTTTTTATTGTGGAATATAATATATATATATATATATATATATATATATATATACACACACACACACACACACACACACACATAAAAGTGATAACTTTCCAAGTGCAATTTAACAAGTAGTTAGCAAATTTCAAAAGAATGTTATGGGTTACAGTTTCACAGTTTCAGTTATTTCCCTATTGTGAAATGTAACATGCAAAAAGGTGATAACTTTCAAAGTATGACTTAACAAGTAGGTATATAGGAAATTTCCAAAAATGTTATGGGTTGCAGTACCATAGTTTCAGTTATTTCCTTATTGTGAAATACATCATATATTTAAAAAGGTGATAACTTTCAGATTACAATTTAACAAGTAGCTATAGAACAAATTTCAAAGGCTGCTATGGGTTACATTTCCATCATTTCCATTCTTTCCTTCTAGCTATTCTAATACCTTAGCAAGTGTTCTAGTTTGCTAATGCTGCTGGAATGCAAAACACCCGAGATGGATTGGCTTTTATAAAGGGGGTTTATTTGGTTACAAAGTTACAGTCTTAAGGCCGTAAAGTGTCCAAAGTAAGTCATCAACAATCAGGTACCTTCACTGGAGGATGGCCAGTGGTGTCCAGAAAACCTGTGTTAGCTGGGAAGGCACATGGCTGGCATCTGCTCCAAAGTTCTGGTTTCAAAATGGCTTTCTCCCAGGACGTTCCTCTCTAGGCTGCAGTTCCTCAAAAATGTCACTCTTAGTTGCACTTGGGGTATTTGTCCTCTCTCAGCTTCTCTGGAGCATGAGTCTGCTTTCAACGGCTGTCTTCAAACTGCGTTTCTCTCTTAGCTTCTGGGCGTTCTTCAGAGTGTCCCTCTTGGCTGTAGCTCCTCTTGAAACCATCACTCACAGCTGCACTGAATTCCCTCAGCCCGTCAGCTTATTTATATGGCTCCACTGATCAAGGCCCACCCAATGGGCGGGCCAACACTCCATGGAAATTATCCAATCAGGGGCATCACCCACAGCTGGGTGGGGCGCATTCCAAAGAAACACTCAAAGAAATCTAATCAACACTGATAACATCTGCCCACACAAGATTACATCAAAGATAATGGCATTTGGGGGACACAATATATTCAAACTGGCACAGCAAGTAAGAAAAAGAAAATCATATAGAGACTCAGTATTCATAATCCTTTGTTAAATTCCATCTTGTCTGTTGCTACCCCTTCCTCTAGTTTAATCACTTTTCCCATCTTCAGGGATGTCTAGGCAGTGCCCACCCTAACTTGTTCATGTTGAAAAGGGGTGTCGACATTATGAGAAAAGGGACATATGTGGTTGATGTTCTTGAAGAGGCTGATGCCTCTGGGTTTTCCCTTCTCCTTTTGAACGGCCTTTGGAACGTTGCCGTTTGGGGCTATTATGAACAGTACAGCGGTGAACATTCTTGTGCGTGACTTTTGGTGAATGCGCACGCACATTTCTCTTGGGCATGGCTGGGTCGTCATGGGGGTCCATGTATTTCGCTGGAGTCGACCCTGCCAAACATTTCTCCAGAGTGGTTGTCCCAATTTACCCTTCCACCGGTTGCTCCACATCCTTGCCGACACTCGATGTGGTCAGCCTTTTTTATCTTCGCTGTTCCGGGGGGCGCTAGTGTTGTTACATTTGGTTGTATGAGCTGAGTTTGAGGAATGAAAGTTAGTCGCATGAAAAAGGGGGAAGGGCATTCCAGGCAGATGGAACAGCGTCTGCAAAATTATGGAGTTATGAAAAAGTGTTGCAGGAACTCGACCTGGTGCACAGCACAGCTAGAGCCAAGGGTGTGGGGGGATGGGGAGCCACAGGGAGGTTTTTCATTTTGAGCCAGCACCTACACTATGTCAGGAATTGTGTAATTTCCATTTGATGGATAAGAAAACTAAACCTACACAGAAAAAACAAGTGATTTGTCCAGAGTCCCATTAGCTAAGGCTCTGGAATGCAAAGCCTCTCAGGTTGAGAGCATATGGGTCTGAGACCCCAAGGGCCAAAAATCCTTTGGGTACATGATTTGACCTCCAGGCCTCAGTTTGCTCATCTGGAGAATGGGAGTGTGGTAACACCTGGCTCAGGGATGTCACGAGGCTTGTCTGTAATGCACTCAGCACAGCACCTGGGACAGGCATTATTTTTAACTCACACTATTGTTGTTGCACAATTAGCGTGGCTGCACCTAACCCCTCCCCTGTTTGCTGCTGACTGAGCAGGAGTGAGCTCTCCTAGCTTCTACACTTATAAAGGGCTGGCCCAGAACTCCAGCCCCAGCACCTTGCCTTCCTGCTCCATGGCAGGTCTCCTCTCCCTGCAGCTAAAGATCACCATTTGTCTACTGGATCTTCTCATCTGGGAAATGAGGTGAAAGAGACAATTTAGACCTGGGTGCATCCAAGCCACATTCCTACTCCAATGTTCAGTCATTGCAGCCCCGACAGCCCATGGCTAATGGGCGTTCTGGATAGCCCGAGGGTTCAGTTCACAAGCCGTTACCATCTAGACCGGGAGGAGTCTGCCAAGAGTTGCCAGGAACTCAGCACGTGAAGCTGGCAGGGCTTCTGTCAAGACCAACCTCCACGTCTGCCTAATTATGTCAAGTGCAGGCTCACCCAGGCCCATCCTGGGGTTGGTCAGCCACTGAATGACCAGTTTGCAGCCTCTGATCTCGGGCTCATTGCTCCCAGTGTGGTCCAGGATGGCAGCCTCAGCATCACTGGGAGCTTGTTGGAAACCCAGGCTCTCAGTTCCTTCCCCAGACCCGCTGAATCAGAATCTGCATTTGTAATGCACTCCCTACCGTCAGAATCCCCTGGCTGGCTGAATGGCTCAGCGCCTGTGGACAGGCTCCAGTCTAGGGATTTTGACTGAGCAGGTCTTGGTGGGGCCCGAGATACTGCATTTCCTACCAGCTCCCAGGAGATGCTGAAGCTGCCTTTCTGAGCAAGATCCTAGAGTCCCTTGGCGAGGCCCTGCTGTCAGAGAGCAGGATTTGCTGGATGGGCGAGGACTCAGAGGCCCTGGGTGTTCTGGGAGCTACGGCACCTGAGCATGGGTGCACCATGGAGGGCGTGCGAGTTGTGGCATCTGATCCCATTATTTGCTCTCTAGTCCTCCATCCACCACCTTGGCATCGCGGTGCTGTGACTGCCAGTTGAGAAGGGGAGGCCAGAGCCATAATTCTTAAGTAGATTTAACCCCTGCCCCCAACCTTGCACATCTCCTGAGGTTTTGCTTCTGCTCTCCCCACCCCATCAGCCATCAGGAATCGCTGCTAATAGCAAGAGCTACATAGTGTTGTTCAAGTGCTTTACTGTACTTAATCATCACAACACCCTACAAAAGCACTGTTATTGTCCCCATTTTACAGAGGGGGGAGCTGAGGCACAAAGAGGTTAAGTAACTTGCCCGAGGTCACACAGCTGAATCCAGAGTCTGTGCTCTTAACTGCCGCAGTTACTGATCAGAGGGCAGAGACTTGTCTCTTTTACTGCTACCAACAAGACTTTAGAGAGCTTTACTTCCTGTAGGTTATATTGTAGAAAGAATTTTTTTTCAATTTCCTCTAGTGCCCCCACTGGAAGTTCTGATAGACCATCCAGCAGTGCCCCTCCCTTTCCCCGTCCTCTCCACCAGCTGAGAATCTTTGGAGAGGGGGCTGCTGCCTCGCTGGCCACCTCGGACCTCTACCCTTTGCCTTCTGTGCCCTCTCCTCCCCGTCTGGGGCTCCAGGGCTCAACCCCAGCCATCTGCCTACCGCCCCTGACCATCTCCCGGGCCGCCTTCACTGTCTCCCCACACTTCCCACCTCTGAGTAGGGGGCCCTCCCAGGTACTGGGCATCTCCTCCCACAATGAGCTCCCTTAAGCTGGGTGGGTGCACGGCCCGGCTCCTGGGTGCTGAGGCGCGGGGCGGTAGGGGCGGCTTAGGAAAACCACTGCCCCTTCTTGGACCTCAGTTTCTACCCCTGTGAAGTGGCATATGAGCCCCTCTCCTGCCAGCCTCTCAGAATGGCGAGTGTGCAGGGTTTGAGAGGGGTTCTGTGGTCTCTCAGTGACATGTGCCTGGGAGAAGGTGTGCTGGCGATTCCTCTGGGGCCTGCCTCACGCGTTCACTCCCTCTCATTCATTCGGTTCATGTCTATCAAGCACTCACTGTGCCCAGATGCTGCGTTGGAGCTGGAAACAGTGACCCATCCGGACAAACCCCCTAATAGAACTTACATTCTAGGGGGCAGGAAGACTTGACACGGGCCAATAGACAAATCTGCCAAACGATTGGACGGTGTGCTGATCTATGAAGAAAACAAATTGGGGCCGAGACAAATGATTGTTAGTTCAGATGATCAGGGAAGGCCTCTGAGGAGGTGACATTGAGCTGACAGCTAAGACCCACCACGTGAAGGAAAGGACTGCTGGCAGAGGGAACAGCAAGTGCAAAGGCTCTGAGCCAGGAGAGGTTGGCCCGTTTGCAGAGCAGAGGGGAAGCCCATGTAGCTACAGCAGACGGAGCAAGAAGGGGAGCTGAGGTCGGCCTGGGAAGGATTTAGATTTTATGTGACCCGCAAGGAGAAGCCCCTGGAAGTTTCAGGTGGGACTGTGGTAGCATCTGATTTACATGTTTAAATGCTCCCTCCCCCCATCAGTCTCTGGTGTGGAGAAGAGAGAAATTGGGGTCTAAATTTGCATCAGGGAGAGCAGTCATGAGGCCAGTGCAGGAGGCCAAGGATGAGATGACGGTCCTGGCCAGGCAGAGGCCGTACACGTGGGGAGATGTGGACGATGTTGGAGGCTTGGAGGTGGAATCACAGGGTGGTGGTGGGGGCTGGAGGGTGAAGGAAAGAGAGGGTCATGGACTTGGTTCCTGTGTTTCTGCCTAAAACCATAACATGCCAGTTCTGCGGCTCAGCAGCCGTCTCCAAATCCCCTCCTTCTGAACCCGGTGTGTCTTGTTCATTGCTGTAGCCCCAGGGCCTGACACTTTGGTGTGCTCAAGGAATGTTTATTAACTGAACAAATGAATGAACGGGGATTCCCAAGCCCTGCCCTCTCTTGGCCTCGGTCAACCCATCTGTGAAAGGGGCGACTGGTTTTGTATCCCTACCTACCAGCTCTTTCCCTGGGGACTTGGTCACCCCAAAAAGCCTGTACCCGTATGTCCGAGGAGTCAGAACCATCCTGCAAGGCAAGCCCAGGCTCCCCATGCCCACCCTGCCCACCCCCGGCCTGAAACCTCAAATTACCCAGTGGGAGGGGTGGGGGGAACAGTACCAGGGTACGTTCCCATCTTGCCCAGTTGCCCATGGCAGGCCCAGCCCTCCCTTAATGACGCTTTGCCTGCCTGCCCTTGGGTAGGAGGGGAGGGGGCCTGGCCCAGGCTGTGGTTTCTTTTTCCATAGTGTCAGGCCCCAGCGCCCGGCCCACCTGCCCTCCGCCAGGCTGGCACAGAGGGCCCACTCTGCCCCCCGCCTGCCCCAACTCTGGACGTCATGTGTTCCCTGTTTTGGGGATCCAGAGGCTTCCAGTCGGAGGGTGAGTTGGGGATGGGGACCCTGCCCATGGCTGGGGAGGGGGGCATTGAGGTGCCCCTTCCTCACCCACCCCTTGCTCTCTCTAGCTGGGGCCTGTGAGCTGATTTGATCTGAGGATCCCAGCCCAGGCCCACCCTCCCCTGTGACCCAGGAGCACAGGAGGCCATTGCAATAACCAAGGTGAGGGGTAGGGGGCTGGTGCAGGGAGAAGTGGCCCCGCAGGTGTTCATAGGAGCGTGTGCCTTTGCATTGGTTAGTCTGGGTGCATGTGTGTGGGTCCAAACACATGGGGGAAGTGTGTGAACCTGGGGGCATGCACCTGACCCTAACGATGAGAATAGATGTGTATGACTTGATGGCAGGGGCCTGGTGGCCCAGGTGACATCTAGCATGTCATTGAGGGGGCTGTGAGGGGGAGAGGAGGTGGGCGGACTCAAATCCACCCCATCAGTGATGGGAGGTACAGGGGCATGGATGGGGTGATTTCAAAAGAACCAGTGACCTTGGCTGCTCTGGGGCCCATCTTGGGTGCTTGCTGAAAATGAGGGAATGTTCTTGGCTTTCCCAGCTCTGTGACCCTGGGCAAAACCCCGACCTTTCAGCCTGACACTCCCCCTTGGCTTGGCTGCTCCCCAGCCATCCTCACCTTCCTGGGTCCCCACCATGCCCAGGCAGTCTCCCCACCCTGGCAGGAAGGCTGAGTTCACACCCTGCCTCTGCCCTTTCCAGGCTGTGTGGCTTCTTCTCTCTGGGCCTCAGTTTCCTCATCTGTAAAATGGAGGTGACTGTACCTGCCCTACCCCACCTCTGGGAGAGTATGAGCATTAAGCAGGGCCCCTCTCAGCCACCTGGCAGGGTGTCCACGGAAGGGAGCACTTCTGGACACCACCCTCCCAATGCTGGGTCAAGGATCTGCTCAGCCCTCCCCCGCTTGGCACAGCTGCCCAGCTGCACACAGGGAGAATGGACGCAATTTGCCAGTCCCTCTAGCAGAAACTGATTTTTATATGACAAGAATAAATCCTGCAGGCAAATTGCAGTGTGGTCCTGATGCTCTGGGCTTGTGCAACAGTGATGAGGTTCTGAAGACAGATGGAGGGAGGGAGGGGCTGAGGCTGGCTCTGCCACTGTCCAGAGCCACTCCTGCCCAGCCTGCCTGGGGCACACTATGTCTGGAGCAGGAGAGGGGCCTCTGGTGCCACCCACACTCCCGCCCAGGGCTCCTTCCGACCAGGGCCTGCATCTGCCCAGCGAGAGGGTGGCACTCGGGGTGTGGGCTCTGGCCCAGCTCAAAGGGTGGGTGAGTGGGCCCAGCGTGTCAACTGTGGCTTGGTCCTTCCTTCCTGGACATCACAGCCACCCCCTCCCTGCTGCCTCTCCCCTGTCTGATGATCCGTTCTCCCCTGCACAGTGGCCAGAGTGAGCTTTTAAAGACGCACATTGGCTCATGTCACTTCTCTGCTTAAAACCCTCCCGGACTTCCCATCACCCTCAGAATAAAACCCAAACTCCCCATGGACCTGGCTACTCTCCTTCCTCTCTCACTTCATTCAAGCCAGACTGGAATGTGAGCTCTGCGGGGGCTGAGACCTGGACAGGGAGGTGCAAGGGTGTGAACAGGAGGACCCCAGAGGACCCAGTGACCTTGGGCACACTGGGGCACTTGTCTGTTCAGCGTATCTGTTCAGGTGGGAAAGTGGCCCTGGCTTCCACAGTTCTCTTATGCAGGGTCCCCAGCACTGGCATACCTCTTGGGACCTGTAGGAGCTTAGTTAACACTGGGGTGAATGAATGAGCCTGTTTCCCCCACTGTAAAGGGGGACTATGTTAGTACTACCCCACAAGGCTACTCCCCAAGTCTGAATGAAGATTAGAAATATCATGTGGATGACATGCTTGCAAGCATGGTGACTTGGATTCATGCTCCCAGAGGGAACGCCCGCCTCTCTCCACTGTCCTCTGGGTTAGTTATCCACTCAACAATGAGGGGACAAAATATTAGCTCAGGGGTCAGAACCTGGCTTTGTGGGGTAGTGTTTGGAAGTTGGCCTCCTCCACCTGTATGACAGGGTATGTGTTAAATGCAAACGCTCCCAGGGAAAGTCTCAAAGGACTGGGTCGTGATGTCTTGAGGGCACATGGGGAAACCGAGGCACAGAGGGCTTATCCATAGGGCCTGTGATGGGTGGGCCCCAGAGCTCCCCTCCACCCGAGATGTGGCTCCTTCACACTTGCTTAAAGTAAGCACTGTGCACTTGGGGGAAAACGAAACTGCTTAAAGCAAGCGAATATCAGGAATTAGCTTTGACAGCAGAAGGGTATATAAGGCATGGAATTTGGGGGCGCTGTGTACACGCATAAAAGGGTAAATTTGGTGTTGAAAGGGGTGAGGATAATGACCAACTCAAGTGAGGGATGACGAGAGTTTGTCCATTCATTCTTTTATTTACTCACTCTTTTCACTCAACAAATACATACCACGTGCCTCCTTCTGAGTGTCACAGTGCTCAGGCTAGGGACACAGGATGAACAAGAGAGACAATGAAAAAGGTACAGCTCTGAATAGTTTGTCAGAGGCGAGCTTCCAAGTGGCCAAAGTAATGAAGGAAACACGAGCAGTTACAAGTTCCACTGTGGCCACAGGATGCCAACATATTGGTTGCTCAGTAGAAGCCCAGATTCTCCAGGCACAAAGAATGTCTGGGATACCCATGTCCACTGTGATCTGTTGCTGATCTGACAAAGCGAACTTGGACCTGTGTGTATCTCATGGGTAAAGACTGACAAAGCAGAGAACAGCTTCACAGGTATCTGTCCCGTCTCTGACCCCCACTCCTCTCCCCCTAGACCGCCGGGAACTGCTGTTGCCACTGCTGGCCCCCATGGCATACGTACCGGGTGGGGGTGCCCCAGCAGCGGGGGTGGCCCCTGTAGGCTCCCAGTATTGCGTGTGCAAGGTGGAGCTGTCGGTGAGTGGCCAGAACCTGCTGGACCGTGATGTCACCTCCAAGTCTGACCCCTTCTGTGTCCTCTTTACGGAGAATGACGGCAGGTGGATGGAGGTGAGGTGGCTTAGGTTGCTGGGGCGGGGCTCCCCCTGAAGAAGGGGCTTCACCAGGCTCTTGGGAGTAGGTGGAGTTAGGGCCGATGGTGTATAGAGAATTGTTATTCATAAAATTAAGTTTTTAAAAATGTATTTAACATATTACTTAAAAAGAATTATACTTGCATTTAAATAATTCACATATTTATAATTACATAATTTTATATTAATTGCCTTATATATCTTAAATTATTATAATACATAATTAAACCCTTTTAGCTTTATAAAATGCTTGCTTCTACTTTTTAAATGACTTTTCTCTTTATTCCTAAATGAATACATAGTCACTGAGGAGCCTTTGCTCCCAGAGCTGGTCTAAGGCCCAGCTCTGCCACTCCTTGCTGTGTGGCCTGGGGCACATGGCTGTCCCTCTCTGAGCCTGTCTCCTCATCTGTGCAATAGGGGTCGTCCCCTGCCTCGCAGGGGCTCCAGAACTGGGGAAACTGATGGGGCTGCAGCTGAGGACTTCTGAGTCTAGCCAGGCTGGAAAACTCTGGCTTCAAGCTTGGGGAGAGATGTGGCTTGAGGAAGAGCACCAAGAAAACCAACCTGTTAACGTTTTTCAAGTTTTTAATATTGCTTTGTTTCCTTTTCCAAAGGAAATCTATGTTTATCGTAGTCAATTTGGAAAATCTAGATAAACCTAAAGAAGAAGATCAAAATGATTGGGAGCCCATCTGTCAGGAAGAACCACCGTAAACATTTGGGTCTCCAGCCTTCCAGATAGTTTTATCTGTAATGTCTGTTTTCCAAAATACATAACTATTTTTGATAGACACTCAACTGGGCCACGGCGGGATCCCACCAGCCACGCTGTGGTTTATAAAGTTTCTACAGATGTTGGCTGTTTCTTGTGGAGCTGCGGAAACAGGGCTGGAGTTGTTGACCTAATTTGCAGAGAGGAAACTCAGTGTGTTAGCAGCACAGCCAGAAGTGGGGCGTGACGGGGTCAGCCACTGATTCATTGGCCAGCATGTCTGAGGCACCCTGGGCCCCTCTGCCAGGCCTCAGGGAGTGGCAACCGCAGTGAATAGCATCTCACCCCCCATTCATGGACACCCCCCACCCTCCCCAGCAGTCTCTGCTCCCACCCAGCCTGGCCACCCCAGCTAAAAATAGCCCAGACCGAGACTTCTTCCGCCTCTGCTGCTCAAGCCCTTGGGAAAGCCTGGGTGGGAGGAAAAGTCAACACAGCCTGGGCCCCAGAATAGATGTCACCCGGACCTGGAGAGGCCAGCAGGCGGGGTTCTACCCCAGCGCTACCACTGACACGCTGTGCAAAGTCCTGTTCCTCACCCGGGGCCTCAGTTTCCATGGTAGTGGGTGGGGCTACACATTTCTGGATTCTATAAAAGGGACATGCTATAAAAGCCCCTGACCTCCCCTGCTTTTAAGCATCCTGTCTTTTTTTCTGTTTCCTCTCTCAGTTTCCATGGTTTGGGGGAAGAAAAGGGTCCTCTTACAATAAAAAGTATGAAAATCACATAGTCAAATCCCTTTATTCCACAGAAGTGGATCCTGAGGCCCAGATAGGGAAAGAGACTTATCTCTGTCACTTACGAGGCAGGGACAGGCCTGTGTGCTCTCCTCCGTGCCTGGGTATTGGGTGACAGCATGGGAGTTGGAATTAGTCCTGGGTTCGAATCTTGGCCCTGCCCCACTGGCTGTGCAACCTTGGGTAGGTCGCTTAACCTCTCTGTGCTTCAATGTGCCCAGTGGCTTGGGGCTAATGTTTGCTTCAGCCTCAGGGTAAGTGGCCATGAGTGCCTTGTGCAGAGCAGGTGTTCAGAGAGTTAGTGAGGTGATTTCCTGCCATCCGAAAGGGGAACGGGAGTTGACTAAATCCCATTTCCCTGCCCCTCTGCCAGTACGATAGGACAGAAACAGCAGTCAACAACCTCAACCCTGCGTTCTCCAAGAAGTTCATCCTTGACTACCACTTCGAGGAGGTGCAGAAGCTCAAGTTTGCCCTGTTCGACCAGGACAAGTCCTGCATGCGGCTGGATGAACATGACTTCCTGGGCCAGTTCTCCTGCAGCCTGGGCACGGTGAGCTGGGTACCTCCTGGTGGGGTGCCGCAAGCAGGTCCCCAGCACTCCCCCCAGGTAGCACATGGCTCCCGGGGACAGGGCAGCCCCCACTTTCCAGGCTGGGTCCCAGAGGGGTCTTCGGGTGTAAGCATAGGTTAGTGGCTTGGTGGTGGGTTTGGGGCCAGCTGTAGAACCTCCGTCTGAAGCAGTGCCAGGCAGTTGCGCCACCCAGAGGGTGAAAGCCTGGGGTGATCAGAACTCCTGACTTAGTGGCAACCAGGTTGTGTTCTTGACTTCCTGGGCTTAGGGCCATCTAGCCAGCAACCAAGAGTTCCCCATTAGTCCTGATGGCTTTGTAGTGTGACCTTGGGCAATTTCCTTTCCCTCTGGGCCAACACTTTCGCATCCAGCTCAGCCCTTGTGAACTCATGAAGGCTGGGAGGGGCAGGGCTAGGAGACCCTGGCATGCCCTGTGCCCTTGTGCAAGCCCTGCCAAGCCTCCAGGGATGGGGAGGGAATAGAATAGAAAACACTTCCAGGGGTCCTAGTGGACCCTGAAATGTCCTGGGCCCTCCAGGAGAGGATAGAGAGGATGTTCAATGAAAAAAGCAAGGGCCAAACAGTGGATGTGACTTCTGTCTTTTGTGTAAGAAGCAGGACGCTCCGACAGTGGCCTGCTGTATGTCCATGGCACTCAAAGGTTAACCAGGAGAGAGCCGTAAGGAGGGGCCTGTTCATAGACACCTGGGTGGGGGCAAGGGACCAACGAGGGGTGGAGAAAACCAACCTGCAAGCAAACCACTTCCAGGTGCTACCAAGGTCTGGCTAGAATCGGGGCCCAGAGAGGGAGCCAGGCCCCACTCTCTATCCCTCACCCCGCTTCTCCCACTGGTGCCCCCACTGGCTGAGCCCTTGGAAGCTAGAGGGCAGGGAGCCCGGGGAACGGACCTCAGGGCTCAGCCTCTGAGCACAGAGCAGGCGGAGATGGGCAGAGGGAAAGTAACAGGAAGAGATCATTACTGTTATTCTGCATGAAGAAACAACGGCTAGTTACACAAGAAACCCCATCAAAGGAATGAGAATGGGAGCCCAGCGTTTGGCCCTCTCAGTTGGGGTTCACACGCCAGGAGGGTGGGGTCTGTGGATGGGCTTGGCAGGGGGTGAGGGGTGCAAAACTCCTGCAGTTGTCTCCGGACTGAACCAAGTCTTTTCCTGGGGGTGAACCAGGCCCGGGGGAGTGGGACTGCCTGGCCCCCACCCCCCGAGGGACCTCGGGCCTACGGGGCTAGTACTTGTTGCATCTGTCTCCCAGGGCAAGGGTCCTGCAGGTGAGGGTTTAGCCGGCACCTGGCACAGAGGCAGCATGCTGGCAGTGGGGCCTGTTGAGGAATTTTCTTCCCGGGGCTCCCCCCCCGCCCTACACTGAACCCCTCTTCTCTCTTCTCCCCTCCCAAGATCGTCTCCAGCAAGAAGATCACTCGGCCTCTGCTGCTGCTGAACGACAAGCCTGCGGGGAAGGGCCTGATCACGGTACCAGCCCCTCCCGGCCCTCCCCCATCAGGATAATCACCAGCTTGGTTTGGAGTAAAAAGGCCCAACTTACAACTTAGCAACAGGTCTCTTAGCAACGGGCTCCAGGCTAGGCAAATGATGCCTTCGGGGCTGCCGAGCAATTGGGGGTGGGGGCTGCCAGGGGACCCCAAAGGCAGCTCCGACACAGAGTGCTCCTGCATTTCCCCAAGGCCTCCGGAGTTCTCCCAAACCCTCCCAGCTTCCTCCTCCCCTGCCTGCCCTCCCTGGGGGATCCTTCAGAAGCGCCTCCCCCATCTGGACTCTGGTTGAGCTGCTGGCTGCAGAGATTCCTGGGATTTACTAACGCTTTGAATGGATGAGATCCTTGTCTTCATAGACCCGAAAGCAGGGCAACCCCATTCTTCAAGTAAGGGAACTGAGGCCCAGAGAGGAAGCTCCCTGGGGTGGCTCAGCTCACAAGATTCTCTTCTGAGTTGTCCAGCTTCAGAGCCTGTGTGGTGCTGGGGGAACTGGCTGTGCCTGCAGAGGGGGACTGTTGTAGGGCCATTACTCCCTGCTCTAGAACCTTCCAAGGCTCCCCAGTGCCTATAGATCCCTGCTTTCAAGGCTGTGAGGGATCCATCAGTCCTTACCCTGTTTTCCTGCCTCTGCTGTTTTTAAAGTGCCCCCCACCCACCCCTGCATTTACATGCCCTGGGTTCAAGGCAGACGGCATTCCCAGCACACCTCACATGGACCTGTGTTCGTTTCTTTGTGCTGCCATAACACATTACCACCACCTATGGTTACAACCTCAGAGACTGATTCTCTCACGGTGCTGGAGGCCGCAAGTCCCCAGTCCAGGTGTCAGCTGGGCCATTGTCTTTGAGTCCTTCCTTGTCTTTCCTAACCTCTGGGGCTTGCTCCCAGCTGCACACCCTCGCCCAGCCGCCATCTTGGCAGGCCCTTCTCCCCTGGGTACCTCTGGGTCTCGTCTTCTTATAAGGACACACATCAGATTGGATTAACAGCTCACCCTACTCCAGTATGACCTCATCGTAACTAATTCCACCTGCAACTCCCCTACTCCCCAATTAGATCACATGCTGAGGTACTGGGGGTTAGGATAAAACACCTCATTTTGGGGGACACAGTTCAACCCCTAGTAGTGCCCCAGGCCTTTACCCACTTGGTCCTGCCACCCAGAATGCTCTCTCCCAGCCTCCCCCGCCTCTCAGTGCTCAAAAGCTAAATGCCTTCACAGGCCAGCTCTCTCCCCCCAGAAGCCAACCCAGACAGACCCCCCTAGCCCGGTCATGCCATCCCCCAGCATTCACAGCAGTTCCGCTCTAGACCTCATCCTCTCCTCTGTGAAATGGAGGTAATAAGAGGACCTCCCCCACAGGGTTGCTGAGCAAGTCCCGGCGGGAGGAGAGGAAGGGGGTACAGGCATCCGGGCTGGCCTCCGGTGTGGTTCTGCAGGGTCCGTTAGGTTGTGTTCGGTGGAGGCCTGGGAAGAGGGAAGCCCTGGCTCAGGGCAGCCCAGTCCTCTTGCGTTGCTGTCAGCCAGAGAGCGCTCCCTGCCCCTCGGTGGGGAGGGGGACAGAGGGAAGCCCAGAGGAGGTGGGGGGCAGCCTCGAGGTCACCCCCAAGCATCCCTCACTGGCTGGGGGGTTGCTGGAAGGCCATGACTGATGGGGAAGACATTGAGGACTGGTAGGACCTGCAGGGATGGCTCCCGTCCCTGCCCTGGGCCTCAGTTGCCTTACTTGCACAGTGTAGTTGCTGGAATTCCTGACACCTTAGTATTTTGAGGTGGCTGTGCACTCTAGGTCTGCTGTGGGGTTATGGGGCAGGGGTCTGTCAGATGGCTCCCTCCCAGAACTTCCCCATGAGACTTCATCTCCACCCACTGTCCCATGGCCCCAGTGCTTCAGCCTCCTGATTCCTCATATCCAGATGGGCTGCTACCTCCATCTGAGGTTTTGGAAAGACATGAGACTTGTCCAGGGTCACCTGGCATCATCTCTTCCCTCCCTTCCCTCTCAAAATCCTGAAGAATTGACTCCCGGGGTACACCATTGCCCACCTGCCTGGGGGTGGGGAGCTTCAGGAGCAGGTCCTGCCCCCCTAACGGTCCTCTGACCTTACAGATTGCCGCCCAGGAGCTGTCAGATAATCGGGCCATCACGCTGAGTCTGGCTGGAAGGAAGCTGGACAAGAAGGTGATCACCACTAGCGAGCCATATCCCCCTCCCCCCTCCCCAGGGTTGCATGGCTTAGCCCTGGGACCTCCAGCTACCACTTTCATTGTCCCCCAAGGAATAGGGGGACACATAGCACAGCCACTCCCTTCACCCCAAACTAGGACCCCCTCACCATTGAGGTAGTGAGCATCCCATCACTTAGAGGTATTCAGAACATGGCTGAAAACCAGTCACAGGACTCCCCATCTCAGAGCAAATGCCATGGTCCTCACCACACCCTGTGGGACTCTATCGCAGATGTCCCCATCCCCCTTACTCCACCCCCTTCCACCCTCCCCTCCCCCTCAGCTGAATCAGCTTCCTCTTCTGGGGATCACACCAGGCACCCTCCTGCCCCAGTGCCTTAGCACCTGCTGTTCCCTCTGCCTGGGACACGCTTCCCCCAAATATTCTTGTGAGAGCCCTCACCTCCATCAAGCCTTTGCTGGGGTGTCACCTGCTCAGCGAGGCCTTCCCTGATCACTGTGTTCAGAATTGCAGGGGCCTCTGAGAGCCCACCCCTCCCACTTCACTTCTCTCCTTAGCACATTTTACTATCTAACGTAAAGGATTTATTTCTTTTATATTCATAATATAACTTCTTTCAATGGATGCTTTTTTTTTTTTCACTTACATAGATTTCTGAAGGGCATAATATCCCTTCTGTAATGTGCTGGGGATAATTATGGTTTTTAGATTCCCACTAAAATAAGTTAAAGTCACGTCTTGCCGGGGCCACGCCTCCCTTGGGAAGCATCTCGTCTTGAGGTCCTGCCCCATCCCAGGTGCTGGGGTTCTAACCCCCACAGGCTCTAGCTCTCAAGGTCTCTGAGCACATGCCCTGGAATCTCAGGGTGGGGGTTTCCCCCATGGGATCCACTTGGTCTCGGGGCTGCAGCTCCCGTGCCTGATTCTGGGCTGGGGGAAGCAGCCGAGCTGCACCCACATCCCACCTGAATCCGGTAGAGTCGCTGCCATCCTCACCCGTATCCTCCTGCTCTCCCTAGGACCTCTTTGGGAAGTCGGATCCATTTCTTGAGTTTTTTAAGCCGGGAGATGATGGCAAGTGGATGCTGGTGCACAGGACTGAGGTGGGTGTGTGGGGTCTGGGGGGTCCCTTGGGCAGTGGAGCTGCAGGTCCAGCTGCCCCAGCAGCATGTAGCATGCAGGAGAACCCACCATGGTGCCCAAAAGGCTTGTTCCCTCCCTGCCACAGGATGCTCACTTCCATCCTCAGAAGCAGGGCTGTGGGCCCCTCCGTCTTGTCCACCTTCCCCATTTAATTGGGCTCGCCTGACCCCAGAGCTCTGCTGCCCTGGGCCTGGGCCTACCCCTGCCCCTTACTGCCCTACAGGTGATCAAGTACACACTGGACCCCGTGTGGAAACCATTCACGGTGCCGTTGGTGTCGCTCTGTGATGGGGATATGGAGAAGCCCATCCAGGTGAGGGCCTGGGAAGCCGGCTGCCTGTCCTGCCAGCTCTGGCCTGCCCGTTTATCTGAGGCTTCCTGGGGATGCCTTGTCAAAGCTCTTATGAAGATTCGGGGTGACATGGGAGAAGAACCCACTGAAGGTGGGAGATCTGGGTCCTTGTCCGAGATCTGCCGGACCCTCTGAGTAAGCTG
>PVKY010000772.1:0-40599 GCA_004027775.1 Bradypus variegatus
TGAAATTAAGATTAATATCTAGGTATACAGGATACAGCATACAGGATCTGTATGCTGAAAATTACAGAATGCTGACTGAAAGCAATCAGAGACAAATAAATGGAGAGAGAAAGTGTGTTCATGGATTGGAAGACTCAACGTAGTAAAACTTGTTAATTCTCCCAAAATTGATCTACAGTTTTAATGTAACCATATGAACATCCAGGCATGTTTGTTTGTAGACAGAGATAGACTTATTCTAAAATTTAAATGGAAAAGTAGAGTGAGCCCTAGAATAGTTAAAACAATCTTGACAAAGAATAAAGTGGGAGAAATCCCTCTACCTGATGTTAAGGCTTACTAGGTAGCTACATTAATCAAGATAGTGTGGTATTCGTAGAGGATACACGCATAGATCAATAGAACAGAATAGCGAACCCAGAAGTAGACCCACACAAAAATGCAAACGACTGAGTGAGACTGTTCCAAGAACAAGTACAAAAAAGAGGGATCTGCACTTGGGCCATGGTTTTGCAACCCCTCATTTAGAGATTTGCCAATTTTACTGATCACATTGAACCATCTTTTGGTTCCACTGATTTTCCTTATATATTTTTTGCCTTCCATTTTACTCATTTCCACTGTAATCTTTGTTCTTTCCTGTTTTCTGCTTACTTTGATTTTAATTAACAGTTTTTCTAATTAAGGTCAAAGCTGAGTTCATTGATTTAGAAAATTTTCTTCTTTTCTAAATATATGTTTAGTGCTATAAACTTCAAGTATTGCTTTAGCTGTATTTCACAAACTTTGATGTGTGTGTGTGTTTTTTTTGTTTTGTTTTCATTCAGTTCAGAATACTTTCTATTTTCCTCTTTGATTTATTATTTGATCTGTGAGTATTATAGTTTCCAAATATTTGGATTTTTTTTTTTTAGATTTCTTTTTGCTATTGGTTTCCAATCTAGTTACACTGTAGTAAGAGAACATATTTTGTATGACCTGAACCCTTTCAGATTCACTGACAATTGTTTAATGGCCTAGAAGATGCTCTAGGCCAAAATGTTCTATATGCACTTTAGAAAAATGTGCATTCTAT
Source organism: Bradypus variegatus (assembly GCA_004027775.1). Classification (NCBI taxonomy): domain Eukaryota; kingdom Metazoa; phylum Chordata; class Mammalia; order Pilosa; family Bradypodidae; genus Bradypus; species Bradypus variegatus. The sequence continues at coordinate 1,076 of PVKY010000772.1, forward strand.
TCTTGTTGGGTGGCATATTTTATAAATGTCAGGTCAATTTGGTTGATAGTGTTGTTCAAGCCTTTATATCCTTACTGGTTTTCTGTCTATGTGGTCTGTCAATCATTCAGAGAGGGGAGTTTTGAACTCGGACTGTAATTGTGGATTGCCTATTTTTCCTTACAATTTTATCAGTTTTTGTTTCATTATTTTGTAGCTCTGTTATTAGGTATATAAACATTTATGATAATTAGGAGTTTATTAAAATTAAGGCCCCTGTATCATCACTGTGTCCCTTGTAATAATCTTTGCTCTAAAATATACTTTGTAAAAATAAACTTTGTCTGATATTGATATATCCACTCCAGCTTTCTTTTGGTTAGTGTTGGCATAGCATTTCTTTTCCCATCTTTTTACTTTTTCTTATCTGTGTCTTTTTATTTCAAGTGGGTTTCTTGTAGGTAGCATATAGAGGCATATAGTTAGTGTTTTTATAGAGGCATATAGTTAGTGTTTTTATTTTGTTCCAACCTGACAATCTGTGCCTTTTAATTGAGGTATTTAGACCATTTACATGTGATTATATATAGTTGGATTTAAGTCTACCATCTTGCATCTGTTTTCAGTTTGTCTCGTGTTCTTCTGTTTTTCTCTTTTTTTTTTTTTTGGTCTTTTTTTTAATACTTTGAATAATATTCCACCATTTTATCTCAATTATTGGCTTATAACTATTGTGTTTAGTCTTTTCCATAGAGTTTTATAGTACATACCTTTAATTTGTCACAGTCTACCTTCAAGTGATATTATACCTCTTCACATTCACTTTCACAACAGCATACTTGGTTTCTCCCCTCCTGGCCTTTGTGCTGTTGTTGTCATACATGTTTGCATTTTTTTTACAAATCCCCAATACGTTGTTATTTTTGTTTAAAAAATTAACTTTAAATTTTAAGAATGTATTTTATATTTATCAATGTAGTTACTATTTTTGGTGCTCTTTATTTCTTTTTGTATATTCAGATTTCCATCGATATTTTTCTTCTGCTTGAAGGGCCTCCATTAATTTTGTGGTCATGCAGGTCAGCTGATGATGAATTTTTTTCTAATTTTGTTTGTCTGAAAATGTCTTTATTTCTCCTTCACTTTTGAAAAATACATTTTTCAGGTATAGAATTTTAGGTTGATAGCCTTTCCTTTCAGTACTTGAAATGTGTTGATCTGCTATCTGCCTGCACTGTTTCCAGTGAGAAATCTGCCACATCCTTATCTTTGTTCCTCAGTATGTAATTATAGTCTTTTTTGAGGGGATATTTTTCAGGTATTCTCTTTACCACTGGTTTTAAGTAACTTGATTATGATGTACCTTCATGTATTTTTCTCCACATTTCTTACGCTTAGGGTTCATTAAACTTCTAGGATCTTTGCTTTATAGTTTTCATCAAATTTGGACAATTTTTCAGTCATTTGACCAGGTTTTTTTTTTTTCTGTTTCTTCCTCCCAAAGGATTATATTTACACATATATTAGGCCACTCAAAGTTGTCCCACAGCTCACTGATGCTCTTCTTGCTTTTTTGGATTCTTTTGTGTGTGTGCATGTTTCAGTTGGATAGTTTCTATTGTTAAGCCTTAAAGTTCACGAGTCTTTTCTTCTGTGATGTCTAATCTGCCTTTAACCCATCCAGTGTATTTTTTATTTCAGACATTACAGTTTTCATCTTTACAAGTTCAGTTTTGTAATCTTTATATTTTACATGAGTCTACTTATGTTTTTCTAGCTTGTTGACCATATGGAAATAGTTACAATAATTGCTTTAATCCCTTGCCTACTAATCCTATTATTGGTGTCATTTGAGTCAGTTTTGATAGATTTTTCTGGGTTGTGTTTTCTTCTTTGCATGCCTAATTTTTTATTGGATACTAGACATTGTAAATTTTACTATATTGGGTGCTGGGTTATTTCTCTATTCCTATAAATGTTCATGAGATTTGTCCTCCACACTTTACCTTTAAGCTTTGTTAGGTGGAGCCAAAGCTTTTACTTAGTCTAGGGCTCATTTTGCTCCACCACTGAGGCAAAACTGATGCCCCATGAATTATAAAGTTCTCCACACTGGCTAGTGGGACCAGGAACTATTTCCATTTCTTTGCCAGCTGTGATGATTGTTCCCTATAATTCTTTTGGCTGGTTCTTTCCCCAGCCTCTGGCTGCTTCCTTATGTACAACATGAGCTTATTAATACTCAGCTGAATACTTGAGTGGGACGCTCTGCAGGTCTCTAGGAGTTCTCTGTGCAGCTCTCTTCTCTGGTACTCTGCCCTGCAATCTCTAGCTAGCTGGCTTGGCCTTCCTGAGCTCCCAGCTTTTGTCTTGTCAACTTGGGGAAGTTGTTGGGTTCCACCTGGGTTTCCTAGCTGCTGTTGTCTGGAAACTATCCAAGCAGTAAGGTGGGGCAAATAAGGCTCACCTCATTTGTTTCCCATATTGCCAGGTATCTCTCTCTCTCTTTGACTAATGTCCAGGGTCTTGAGAGCCATATTTTTTTTCTTTTTTCTTTTCCTTTTTTTTTTTAGGCAAGTCTGGTTTCTGTTAATCTCTCTTGCTGGAATTAGAGGTCTCTTGAAAGCATTACTTTAAAACTTTTAGACTGTTCTTATAAAGCAATTTGAATCTGCATCTAGCTAATTTTCTCTTTTGAAGGTTTTATGATCAATGTAAAATTTCCCTATGTGTAAGTTGGTGTGTGTTCTTTTTCCAGTCAAAGAGCTGAGCACTCAGTGAGCTCTGTTTGGAAATTTTGTGTCATCTTAAGTTTTTTAAAATTTTCTTGTTTTATTATTTTGGCAATCTCTCCTTTATCCTCTATTTTGGTTTTGGTCTGGATGTGGACTACCATGGTGCAGTAGAAGATGCACCATGAATCTAAGAATCATGAATCTTAGAATCCTTAGAATCTAAGGAGAAGTGAGTGTAGACCACTGGGGCTCCCTGGGGGTGAGAAGCAGTTGTGTAAGAAGAGGAAGGAAAACTTAAGTTGGAGACCAAGTCAAGTCTTTATTGCTTACCTGCATTTCCATTTTGCCCAAAGTAGTTCTGAATCCACTGCCTGCTTTAGAGGAGGACACTGGTCTAAGAATGGCCCTGACACTCATAGTGCAGCAGCTCCCTTAAGGAAAACCACCCCACCACCCAGGTAGAAGACATAGACCAGCTGGCAGAACATACAGGGTTAGGTATGGCTTCCACCTTGGATTTCCATCCCTTCAATCATAATTTCTAAATGAAAAGCATAGTCTTAGGGGTGGGGAGGGGAAAATGGGTATTTTTAGGCATAATGGAGTAAGAATCATGTCCAGTGCAAAGAAACCATAATAATTACAAACACTAATTCCTAGCCACTTGGCAGCATTTAAGTGTCAGAGCCATCCAAGCACATCAGCCTTTGAGCTTGCTGCAAGAGTAGATGATCACACAACGCTTAAGGGAAATAAAATTAGATGAAGGTTATTTATTGGTGTGACTTTTTTTTTTCTGTAATGCATTTCCTTTACACAGCAATGGTGTAAATAGCATCAAATTGAATGAAAAGTTTGTTAAATGCAACCATAAATAATTATAATAAATATATATCAAGTAACTTTACAGCACACATTTTTTAGGGCCAAAGTTTGGATCTGTCTGGACCTCAATGTGCTCTCTGGGAAAAGCAGTCATGTTGGCAGCAGGTGTCTTACAGCTGTCACCTAGTAAGTGATGGGCCAACAGAGGCTTCCCAAACCCCTCTTGGGGGAGGTAGCTGACAGAATTCTGTGTCCATTCAAGGAATGGGAAGGACTAGAGGAGACCAAGAGTTTAAAGATAAAGGGAGGAAAAGCCACTTTTAATAAATCCAAAGGCCCTTTCATTATGTAGAAATGAAATAAGAGGATCCTTGTTAGGATTACATCCTGTGGCCCCTAAGGAGGCAGCAGCTGACCATATTCCTTCCAAAGCAAGGAAATCTGCTTCTGGGCACTCACTTCCAGCAATGACTCCTGCATCAAAATGTAATTGTTGCAATGGTAACTTTTAATCCCGGATTTATCTTTTTCTTAGGTCGGGAATCTTTTCTATAATGGTCCTTTAATGCACTTCCTAAGAATAATAGGGAGAAGATGGGTGCTAATAGCTCTATCTCTAAAATTTACATATCTTTCCAACAGGCCAGGGCCACAGGAGAAAAAGGAGGCATACACCCTCCTTCTCTCACCAGCACTCACTCTCCAAAGCCTTCCAAACAGCACTCACTCAAAACTTCCAATATTCACAATATCATACAATAAATACAGTGATGTGATTCACTGGCGAGGCCCAAAATGACACCCAAATGACAGTGTCCAAGATGGTATATGCTGCTCTTCAACAAAGTACCACTGGACAAAGACCTACTGAGGGCACAAGCACACCGGGGCAGTGGGTGAGTTTGGAGGCAGCTCGGCCCTGGCACACACGCGTATACAGGGTAGTGAGGGGGGTGCTGGGTGGGCTGGGGACGCTGGACAGGAAAGCCGCCTCCATCCCCAGGGCCCAGCCAGAGGGGCAGGAGAACACCCCTGGGGTCTCCATCTGGTCTTGAAGGTCTGAGTGACTGAGGTCGGCCCCGAATTCAGCAGTGCACCTCAGACAACTCTTTTGAAACTGGGTTTGTGCCCCTTCCCTCTGTTCCCCACGCCACACACACTGCAGAGTGAGGAAGGCCCATATCTGAGTACAGAAGTGGGATAAGTTTGAATTATGTGCTTTCCTGTTCAGAGTTTGGGGACAGGGCCCCCACTCGCATACCATCCCTCCAATTGTGGGCGTCTGGACATTTTACTTCTCAACTCCTGGAGCTGGGATTACGCAGCCAGGTTCTATGACCAAACCAAAGTTCCTGACTAAACACTTTGGTCTTTTCCAGCAGTACTCAGAGGAAAACTTTCAGACCAGGGGCTTGGAAGAGACAGAGAGCAGATAGGGTTGTCTGGGTGGGAAGAGTCAGGGGAACCACTGTGGGCTTTTCCTCAGTAAAACCAAAAGCCTAAACAAGGTTCTAAAGCAGGAAGATTCAACACAAAAAGCCCCCCACTACCCCCACCATGTCTGTCGCACAGGCTTGGGTAACTGGCCCAACAATTCCAAGACAGAAGGAAGCCTGCAGAAGCCGGCCTTCAGGAGAAGCCCCAGCTCAAGGCAGGAGGGGTAGGGCTGGCCAGGGCTCGTTTGTGGAGATGCGGTGCAGAGAAAACATGACGCTCTGTACAGCCAGGGTCATCTTACCACCAGCTTCCTGCTGGGTGGCTGTGTGGCGAAGAACCAGCTGGGACTTCTCAGCATTAGAATCTGGTGACCATGAGGGACTATGTCGAGGAAGTTCAAATTAGACACAAACTCTCGGGAAACTAAACTACCCTACAAATATACCACAAACAGGCAGCAAAAGAACCAACCCATCACGAAACATACAAATACAAAAGGTTAAGTCTTCCAGGAGGCCCTGGAATGTGAATAAAAGTTCAGAAAAGCAAAACATCTCCAACTCTTCACGCAGGGCCCCAGAGAGATGTGCCCGCCGCGATGGGCTTCCCAGGCCAATGGAGCTGGTGGCTCAGTGATAGCCTAACTCTGGGCTCCCTCCCGTCAGCCACTCAGGGGGTCTTCACGGTAGTGGATGGCGCAACGAAGCTTCTCCAGCATGATCTCCAGAGAGGAGTACTGGGGCAGCTTGATCATGAACATGCACGTCTCCACCCGGATGTAGCGAGCATCTGGGGAACCTACCGAGAAAAACATCAGGCCAGCAGTTAGAGGTGCGGGGGACTGGGGTCGTGTTCGAATCTCTGGGGAGGCCAGTGCCCTCCATCTCCAGGCTTGCCTCTTTGGGGAGCACCAAGCTCACCCCAAGGCCCAGGAGGAGGGGGGTGAACGCCTAGTTCAGTGGGGAGATTTTATAGGAGAAAAGGATAGACATAAAACTGCTATACAGCACAAGTGCCACCCTGACGACGTGTGCATTACTTTTGGTTGCAGACAGGTTTGAACAGTAGTGTTTTGTTTTTCAATTATTTTAAAAATTTTGTTTTGTTTTAATTGGATTTTTTTTCCACATGTGAAAGATGGGAGATTTTTTTAATTCTGAATTTTCAGCTTTAAAAAAAAAAAATTGGAGAAGTCAATACTGGGCCTGCATCAGGCAAGGATCAGGTTTAGGAGCACAGGATTCCCAGTTCCCCACAGCTGCCTGGTCCCTTCCTGGGGTTTGTGACTCCTGTTCATTGTTCCTTCTCCCTCATGCAGGGCCCAACCCCAGCTCCAAACTAAGAGAAGGATCTCGGGAATGTAACCAGGAGAGGGGAGTACCTGCTGTGCCATCTGGGGGGGCAATCTTCATGGGGTATGGGGGCACATGGGCTGTGTCGGCACCCCCATCTTTGCAGGGACAGGTGAATGGGATGCGTTCTTGATTGCAGGCAAACTTGATGAACTTGCACAGTTCCTCCTGGGCAAACATCTCCAGTGCCCCCCAGAAGAATTCAATGTGCTGGTCTGTCTCCATCAGTCCCACCTGGTACATGGTGTGGGCCTGGGCAAGAGAAGCCCCCTGATGTGAGCGGGCTGGGCCTCTGCTTGCCCACTGCCTCCCAGCCCTGGGTGTGCAGGCCAAGCCCAATCCCAGAGCAGAGTGTGCAGCAGGGCTGCGTGACGGCCCCAAGCAGGGCCATGATGGCCACAGGACATGGAAGGCACAGCTATGGAATGATTCTAGTGGCAAATGTCCTAGTTCCTGTGTGTGAATGAGGCCTGTGGCACCTTCTTGACCCTCCTGGGCAAAGCCTATTACTGTTCCCACCAAAGATAAGAAACCACCTGTGCCAGGCCTCACAGATAGCAAGAAGCAATTCTGGGATTGCAGAGCTGGGCCACACCCTGAGGGAATCTGGCACGGGCAAGGGGACAGTGGGCTGAGGAGCGGAGGGTGGGGGGGTCTGGTGGGACCAGTCCTAGGCACGAATTTTGACTCTCTCACTCCCTGGCTGTGTGACCGTGGGCAAGTGGCTTCTCTCACAATTTTATTTATTCAGCTGTGACGGGGATCAGCTCCCCCATGGGGCTGAAGTGAGGACTAGGTGCCGAGGCACAGGAGCCACTCTTCAGAGGCCGCTGCTACGCTCGCATGTGGAATCCAAGGGCTCAGGCTGCGCTCCCTGCCTGCTGAGGTGCCTGGTGTGGCGGGAGGCACCTGCCAATCTAGCCTGGCTTCAGGCCACCCACCTTCAGGAACTCAAGGTTGATGTAAGGGAGGCCGCAGGTCCGCAGCTCCATCTCCAGTGGGCTCAGCATGGTCAGCAGCTGCAGGGGCACGATGGTGCCCAGGCCGGCCCGCACAGCTGTCACACACTCGCTGTTCTGCAGCTCTCGCAGCCGCAGGCTCCGGATGGCTGCTGCGTAGATGTCCTTGTTCTCCCACCTGCCAAGATAAGGGGGATGCAGGTGAGGGAACCTGCCAGGAGACTGATGGGGGTCTTTGGGCTGGGGACACAGCTGCTCAGTCACAGTCCCCAGGACTCTCTGGGTTCTCCAGGCTGTTCTATTCCTGGTAGCTCAATTCGGTCATCCTCCTGCTTTAATTAGGTCCTTCAGTTGAAGAAATTCTATCCTCTTCCTTGGTGTCCAATATCCTGGTTCCTATTCTTTCCATCGGTGAGCTCCACCTGTCCTCTCCCCTGACCCTCGTGTTGTTGCCCAAGTCCAGGTGCTGCTGACCATACCTTGCTCAAGGCTGGCCACCTGGCTCAGTCCCCTCCCCATGCACACACACACTCACGCCACAGGGATGTGCCGGCCGCGGCTGCACAGCTCCACCTCCTCGCCCGTCATGGTCAGGTAGGTGAATTTGCAGCAGGGCTTGTTGGGGCCGTCGGGGCTCTCGGTGGCCAGGTGCTGGGAGGCGATCTCGGCGCACAGGACCTCCAGCTCTGTCTCGTCGTTGATCTGGAGGGCACAGGGGCAGACTGAGGCTGACTGCCTGCCCTGCTCCCAAGGCTGCCTTTAGATGGAACCCTGCTCTCCAGCTGGGCCAGCATCAGGAACTGTTGGGTGGGCTCTACCATTGGCCATTATGGAGGAGCACACGACACGGGCCTGGCCAGCCAGGGTTTGCCATCTGTTCAAGGTTGGGCATGTGAGGCAGCCAGGCTCAAATTCCAGGGCTTTTCCTATTACTGCTTGGAAGCAGCAGCCCTCTTCCACCAGTGTTGACAGAACTATAAGATGGTACACCTTTTATTGCCGGGGGTCACCTTTGCCAGCATACTGCAAAAGGCTGCCCGAAAGCAATTCTTGATGACAGGATTTGAACATCTAGATCCAGCCTTGCTTAAAGCCAAACCTTATGTCTACACTTTTAGTTTGAAGAGCAAATAATTTGTTTGATTTTAATTTTCTTGCTTTAGCTGGTTTGAGCTGGGATTTCTGTCACTTGCCACCAGAGAGCCCTGACCTAATTCTACCTATAGAAAACGTCCAGGCTACTTCCTAGTCACAGGCCTGACTAGGTCCTTGCTGCTACCCAGAGCCCTGGGAAGACTTCTCCGAGTAGGGACTGGCACCACTGCCCATGCTGGATAACCTCCTTTGATCTTTTGGACAATCTACTGTCACTCCTATTTCTGCAGAGAAGCCAAATGATCTCCAGGATCCCAGCTTTTCTGTTCCTTTGCACTGGCTGCCTAAGAGGGACAACGGCAGTGAGCCTGGCAATGAGGCCCCTCAGCGTCCCACCAAGTTTCCTGCCAGCTGACACCTCCATCAGTTGAGGTTCCTGTGGAGAGCAGCTTCTACTCCTGTGGGAGCAAAGGAAGTTGGTTTCAAGTGGGAAGGCTGGATCAGAAGCCCCTTTCCACACTCTGCCTGGGACACAGTCCCTAACCTGCGGAGAGCGTGTGGTGTTGAAAAAGCACAGGCTAGAGAGGTGGATAGACCTGGTCTCCAATGGTGGCTCTGCTACCAGCTAGCTGTGGGGGCTTGAACCAGTCACTGCCCCTCTTCAAGCCTCACCTTCCTCCTGGCATTGTCAGAAAGACTGAACAAAGTAAAGCCCCCCAACCCAGGGCCTTGCATAAATGGAGAGCAGTCCAGAAGTTCCCTGAAAACAGGAAGCACATCTTGCTCACTCCTGGGAGCCAAGCACCTTGCCCAGAGCCTGGCAGGTGACCAGGCCTCCGTGACGCCTGCTGAAGGAATGAAGGGCCTGAGCTGCTCGCATGGGTCCAGCCAAGAGCCTGAGCCCTGACCACACTCACCTCCAGAAGAAGAGGGATGGGCAGAAATTTCTGTGGTCTCAATCGCTCTGTGGGTCCCAAGTATGTACAAGAAGAGGAAGAAAGAACTCCATCCCAGGCTTCCCCTGGCCAAGCTCAGAGAAGCCCCAGGAGCTCACATCCTGTGTGCCTCCTGAGGGCTGGACCAAGTGCACAGAGAGGATACTAGATCTGCAATAGCAGTTCCCCTTCGCCACCTCTGCTCAGTCACGAGGAACCGTTCACCCCCGTATCCTTGGAGGTTGACACTAGAGTGGGGTGAGGGCCCAGAGGGAGCTGACCAAATGAACCCCAAGGTCTGCAGCAGGGAGGAGAGACAAAGGCTTTGTTCCCATGAAACAAGCCTTCTGAGCAAAGAACGCTTATACTTCCAGCATGCTTTGGGAGACCCCAATCAGCTCCCACCCCGAGAACTCGGGTCCCCTGCAGTATGGAGGCCCAAGGGACAGAAACTCAGAGGCAACAGTAAGGGCCCCAGGAGCACTGCTCAGCCTCTGCTGCCCCCCAGAACAAATGTTTTGCACTCACACTCTCAAATTTCTTGACATAATTGTAGGTGAGTATGTCTGCTTCCTGCAGGTCTAGGTCAGGGTCCAGGGGCTCACCCACCAGCGTCTTCCAGAAGGAGGGCAGGAGGTCCAGGGGGAGAGGGACATCTGCTCGAATTGCAATTCCCAGCAACTGCCCCAGGAAATGCAGCAGCTGCTCCTCCCCATAGGTGATGGGGCTTGGGGTCAGGATGTACTTGCCCTGGAGATGGAGGCAGAGACAAGGAGACTGAGTGTTTGCCTCCCGTCCTCCCAGGGAACATGGCCCAGGCCACCACACCCCGAAGCGAGAGAGAACCCTCCGGCAGGACATGACCCTGTCCCAGGGCTTGCCTGGCCAGTGTGGCAGCATTGGTCTTCCAGAACAGGAAGTGCTGCTGATGAGGAGAGGCACCCATCACCCCAAGTCAGTGCCCCTTGGGAATCCAAGTGCTGGGGCACGAGACCTCAGCCATCCAGGCCTGCAGTATCTCACCTTATTCTTATTGACGGCCGAGCTGGGGCACAACAGGAGGAGGGACAGTGAGGAGCTCTGCAGTTCTTTACATACCTGCCACAGGAAGTGGCGGAAAGAGCCACCTGCAAGACAGATGGAGATGTGTGGGCAGGCCTGGCCACAGGGGGAGGTACCCAGGCAGCCAAACCAGTCTTTCCCTATCTCAACTGCTGGGACTCAGGATGTCAACTCATTTGCCAACCTGACCATAGGTGTGATGGAATGGAAGGGAAATTTGCTTGACAGTGGAAAGACTCAAGGTCAAATCCTGTTCTGCCACTTACTAGCTGGGTGACATAACTTCCCTGAGCCAGCCTCAGTTACTGGTTCTGTAAAATGGGGATAAGAATTATACCTACCTTCCAGGGGTGGCTCAAGGGTTAAGTGAGATCAAAATGCAGAGCCCCTGCACGGACTCTCAGAGCTGCTGACCCTTTGGGGTGCCTCCCCGCTGTGCGCTTACGCTGATTTGTGCGTGGTTTGGAGCCAAGTCTGTCTCCCTGAGCATCGATGAGAGCAGGGCCACATCTGTCCTACTCAGCACTGCTTCCCACACTGCCCAGGCCCTCATAGTCAGTCAGTGAATGCATAAATGAATGGACAAAGGCTTAAACACACGAAAGGGCAAGAGGCTGCTTTATCAACTCTTGGGCTGCTGCCATTTAAGGTGGAGCCCTGTTTTCCAGGAAGAACCCCTCCTCTCTGCGGCAGGGTCTCCTCTGGCCTCCTTGTGCGTTCCCCTGTTGCTGCTGGGAGGTCAGGAAGCTCTGAGGATGGGTGTTTGAGTACTGCTTGGCCAGAGCCACGTGAAGGCCCAGCTGGGGACAGAGGGCAGGGGGCAGAGGTCCAAGGAGAGAAACAAGAGATTCCTGCTTGCTGAAGCCTCTAAGGGCCCAGGGCCTGGGCGTGGGAATCTTACAGACCTGAGTTTGAATCCCCCCAAACTCAGCCACTTTGTGAATGAACTGTGTGACCTTGGGGAGGTGATTTCACTTGTGGTGCTCCAGCTTTGCCATCTGGAAAATGGGACAGTGTTGGTATTCTGTGATATTTTGGTCCTATGAGGAGTATAGAGTGTCCGGCATAGCCCCACATGTGCTGAGTTCAGTGACTAGAAGCTTTTATCAGAGAAGCCCGAGGGGACTGCCCAGCTGAGGCCATGGGGCTCGTTGCTCTGGGAGGTTGCTGCCAGCAACGGTGTCCTAGAGAAACTGATTCAAGGGAAAATGAGAGATGGGGCTGGCTGGGTCCCACTCGTCCCTGGCCCCAACAGCCTTGACCTCCTAGTGCACCCAGCCAAGAGGCTCTGGATGTCTACTGTGCAGAGGGGAAGGCACTCCCTGACTGCCTGAGGCTGCCCATGACTGAGAGGACATGAGGGAGCATGTCCTCAGCCATTATTCCTCATTGCTGCAGTGCAATGATAAAAGGTATTACTTCAATCAAGGGCTTCCCACTGCCATCTCTCCTGGGGCACATATAAGCCTTCAGCCCAGTCACCTCCTTAGCCAGGGGCTCTTCCCAGGAAAGAAGCTAAATCAGCACTGAGGGTATCTGCCCTGGTTCTAAGCAACTAGAGGGGTGACTGCAGGCACTGATCAGCCTGGGAGGGGCTGAGCTGAATTCCCAGACTAGCAAGGGGTGGGGGGCACCCAGGTCACACATGGGGTTGGGGCAAGCCCTTCGGGGCTGGGTTTGGAAAACCTGGGACTGTATGGTCACTTGGGAGCGGTCCTGGCTTCTGCATAGCAGGGGACTGAGACATGGTTTTCACTCTTGCTAATGGAGGAGACCTTGGCATCTTAAGTTAAAATAATCCTTCCCAGGAAGAAAAATCAGCACTTTCTGAGCTTCTAAAAACAGCCTCCACCCTGAACTGGCTGGGTCAGGGACCCCTTAGGGAGCCTGGGGGAGGCTGCTGCTTACTGGTGCCATGGACCTCTTCCCCGGTGAAGCGGATGTTGAAGGCATATGTGGGGTCACCACCACTAGCCAGTTTGACACAAAGCTGAGATGATGGCACTGAGGCCAGCTGCCTGGCAGCTTGGCAGAAGTAGGAGTTTTCAGAAGCTCTGATTTCCCCTGGAAAGAGAGAGAGGAGCTGATAAAAACCTTCCTATGGCTGTCCTCCGCCTTTCTGACAAGTATGGACCCCCCTCCGTGCCTAGCAGGCCCTCGCTCACTTTCCTGACCTCAGCCTGCACTCATTCACATCACCTTGCTCGCTCTGTGCCTTGGCTCCTACATTCCCTCGGCCTGGCACTCCGCCCCGACCCCCGAGTGCCTGGTCCTTCTCATCCTTCCCTCTGCCTCCCAGGGGAGGTCTTCCTGACCCTATTATCATCCTTCCCCCACCCCAAGTTCCTCTCATTGCCCCTTGCTGTGTCCTTCAGAACACCTGTCTGCTTGTTTACATGCTATGGCAGAGGCTCTGGTTACTTCCCCAATATCCATTCTCCCCCCTTTTTAGCAGGGACACATGGCTGGGCAGAATAAAGACTACATTTCCCACCGTCCCTTGCAGTTAGGCATGGCCATGTGACTAGTTCTGGCCAATGAGAGGTACAGGGAAGGAGCTAACTCTATGGAGAGGTTTGCTCCCTTGCCCTGGCCCCTTCTTCCTGCTATCTAGGATGCAGAGTGCATGAGGTGTCCCAGAAGTTGGAGAACACATACTGGGGAGCCAGGGCAGAAGGACAAAAGCCTGGGTCCCTGCTGAGTGAGAAACTGTCATCCCAGCCCTGGGAAGCTTTTTTCTATGTGAAAGAAATCAACTTCTAGAATGTTTAAGCCCCTGCTATTTTGCTCTTACTCTTCTTTGTAGCCAGTCCTACCTCCCACAATTTCCAGGGGGTCCAGAGTGATCTCAGGTGCCGCATGGTCAGCTGTCCTCTGCACAGTGGCATTTAGCACCCGATTCATCACAGTCACCTTCGTGTCATAAAAGATCAGCCCTGAGAAGAGGAATGTGGAAGAGACACTTGCACGGGGCTGCCTCCCTCCTTCCCTGCCAAGCTGCCCCCTCTGGTTAGCCCTTCTAGGTAGCCCCCTCTAGGGTGCCCTTTGGGTCCCTGGGTGGGGCGGGGAGTATGCGCTGGCTGACTTTCTGGAAGCCAATTTGTTGGTGTCTATCCACACTTTACTTCTACCTCTTGAGTATTCTAGCTTGTAAAAATACAAACACAAATAAATGAAGAACAAGCAGGTTTCTGCAGCATTTTCTGAAACAGCAAAAAGTAACCTCCCAAGTATTTATCAAGAGGGCAGTGGCTAAATAAACTATGGGGCCTTCTGGGACTGCTGTTCTGTGGGTGCTGGTGCATGGAGATCCCGAGCCACACCAGTAAATGGGAAAAGGAATTGCAGAACAGAATATCATACCTGCTTTTTTTTTTTTTGAAAAAATTTCTTTTTTTCCTAATTAGAGCAATTGTAGGATTACAGAAAAATTGTGCAGATATTACTTTTTCTTGTTATAGTTATGTCTGATTTTGAATGACTGTTTATGCTTGTACGACTTTAAACAGTTCGTACTTATGGGCCCCAGTTACTGTGTTACACAGAGATACTTTACACAACAAAGCCTGAGTTTTCACTAACTCTGAATGTCTGTAGTTCTGTGCCCCCTCCTAATCCATTGCTCCTTCTATGGCCTTCTATCTGCACACTTAACAGATTCATAAGGTTAACTGCCTTTAAGTGACCTTTAGTGATTTAACTTACGGTACGAGAAGCTGAAGATTGATAATGGGAGACTTCACATTTTTGTAACAAAGAATAAAGAACAGGAGAGAAGAGCTAAAAGAAACAGCAACTCTCATTTATTTCCCTGTATGGGTCTCAGGGTTCCTTAAGGTTTACTTTTTTGGCTTTTGGTATCCTGTGCTAAAAGAAGATGTGGTAGGTGCTGTTATACATACACAGGATTCCCAAAGAATCTTGTATAGGGAAAGACCAAAAGATAGAACAGGAAAAGTGGATTTATCTTCTTAGATACTTTCCAGCCTGCATAATACAACCTCTCCTAACCTCCCTGCAGTTTTTAAAAAGTTTGACTTGCCTATGATCCAGTAGCAACACATGATGAAAGAGTGGGAACCACATTCTAAATTCCACAAATTGCAGCAGAGAGCTAGAATGTTACAGGAAAAGAAATCACAGCTGGCAGAAGTATCCTCCATAGAAACTTTAGCAGATCAAAATGAAAGTCACTGAATATAGAATCTGTATGAGCAATATTTTATTAAAAGAACCCTTGTGTGGTCACAAAGAGTTTCTGCTGGGGTTTCACCCCACTTTTCAGGATGTTACTGCCTTTGGGCTTGTTCACTAACAAACAGAATGCCCAGTTACATAATCTGGTTTCTGATATAAAGCTCTATGAATCCGGAGGGTCTATATCTATATTGTAAATAAATGTATACAAACTTTGAAATATCAGTGGAACATTGCCATTTTACTGTCTTAATTCTCATAAAGTAAAATTCTTAAATTCTTAGTCTACATTGTCAACATAAATTATAAAATCATGAGATTTAATTGCCTCAGTTATCCTATTTCTGTTAATTTAAAGACAGTGGGAAACTGTGGCTACCGTCAAAGTTTGGGATTATCTTCTCTTTGTATTGTAATAGTTATGGGATTACATGTAAAAAAAAAACCCTGCAGAAAGTAGAGTTCCCATATATTCTTCCATGATATCCATTTTTGATTATTAAAAAAAATGGAAAAAAAGACAGTGTGTGCATGTGTTTGTAGGTGACAGGAGGCCTGGAAGGACAACCGCTCGACTGTCAGCGTGGTCACCGCCGGGATGGAGGGATGTGGGGCAGATGAGCAAGGGCTTTAATTTCATGTTTTACATATTTCTAAATAATCTGAGAACTTAAAAAAAAAGTCTAATTTTTAAGGGCATATGTTACTTTTGTAATTAAAGTAATTGCTCTTTGGTGGAATTGCTGCTCGGAAGGAAGCCTGCATGTTGGATGTAGGTCTGACCCGGATTGTCCTCCGGGGCAGCTGACTGAGGCTGGGCGATGGCCCGGATGGCTCTCCCTGTCAGTTCTGGCCCCGGCATCTTAAAGGTCACCAGGC
Organism: Bradypus variegatus; assembly: GCA_004027775.1. NCBI lineage: Eukaryota > Metazoa > Chordata > Mammalia > Pilosa > Bradypodidae > Bradypus > Bradypus variegatus. The sequence goes on from PVKY010000772.1 coordinate 16,531, forward strand.
TCTTCCTGCCCCTCTCGCTGGGGCACGCAGGCCCGGACACTGACCTTTGGCCTCCTTCAGCAGGGCCGCGATGCTGTGGGTGTACATGGGTGTCTGCCGCAGCTCCACCAGGGGCAGGAAGAAGGTCTCCAGTGTGGTGTTCAGGGACTGGAGCAGGGCGAAGCGCAGGCGCAGGCTCTCGGTGGGCACGTCTGCGGGCAGGGATTGCTCGGGCTGAGTCTTCCCCAGTTACGCAGAGATGCTCGCTGTGCAAACCAGCTCACGGGGTCCCTGGCACTGGGGAGGGCCACGGGGAGCTGGCGCACTTCAAGTGGGACCAGATGGCTCCCATATTGGGTTCTGTTCCTGGGACCCCAGATGCTGCTGGTAGTGAGTGAGCAGACCCCAATCTGCTTGTACTAAGCAGAGGCAAAGGGTGAGGCCCTAGCTCTTAAGAAATCCAAGGGCCCCCGGCTCCCCACTTGGGGCCATGCCAGGGCTGCACATTATATACATTTTTTTAACTTTTTACCTTGAAGTAATTATAGACTTATAGGAAGTTGCAAAATATTAGATTTCTGTTTCCCTTTCACCCAGTGGTGTCACCCAATGGTGACATCATATATCAAAACCTGGACACTGACATCAGCCCACTATCTTCTCTCATTCATCCTGTATCTGTATCCCCCTCCAACTCCAAGAGGCTGAAAGTGGGTCGGCATCCCACCCACCTTGGCCTTCTGGTCCCCTGAAGCCAGAAGGGGTTCAGGACCCGGTTGCTGAGCTGGGGAGAGGGCAGCTCATGCTCCTTCTGAGCACTCAGATGACAATTTGGGACATGTGCGTATAGGCACAGAAAAAACCCTGGAAGGCCAAATGCCAATGTGTTGTAACAGGGAATAGTTATTTTTCAAGGATGGATTTGTGGGTAATTTCCATTTTATTTTCTTTGTACATTCTAGCTTTTAACAGAAAACATGACGTTCTCTTGTATTTTAGGGTAACGTGTCTAATCCATGTTACCAGTCTACTCTGATCCTCTCCCACTCACAACCCAAACTGGTGTTGGCATGGCCTCTAGGCAGTGGGACTTGGCGTGGCATGGAGGGTACTGCTTTCTAGTCACTCATTCCTGTGTTTGTTGCTTGGCTTGGTTGTAATGAGCATATAAAACAGCCTCACAAGACTATTTGGGGCACATCACAGCTTCTCCATCTTTCTCCCGTTCATTTTTATCAGCCCCTGCCCCTCCCCACCGGGCTCACAGTAGGAGCTCACAGTATTGTTACATTCCCCGGGCCCACATACTCAAGAGGCAGGCCACCCTGGGGTCGGCAGCGTCCGCAGGGTCCAGATACACCTCGTGGGGGTGGAGCCGCGCGGGCGTGATGGCCAGGTGGCGACACAGCCGGTTAATATGCTGCACGAGTGCCACGTCCATCTCCAGGGTCCACTTCCTTGAGGCCTTCTGTGCATGTCGGACGTCGATGCAGGCACATCTGGTGGGGAGGGGTTGGCAAGGTGGGGCCAGGGCTGAGGGGTGACCGCTGGACTCCTCTTTCGCAGCCACATGGCCCAGCTCCCACAAACCATTTAGAAGAGGGCCTCTCATTCCCAGGTTGTTTCTTGGTGCTCAACTCAGAAGCTGACTGCAGGGGACAGCTCCTGAGGGGCAGCTCCTTTTACAAGAAGCGAGCTGAAAATTGTGGAGGGAATGTCATGCAGTGCAGCCTTTCTGGAGGGCAGTAGGCAGCACGCATCAACATGTACAGCACATGAAGCCTCTGGCGTGTAGGCAGGTGATGTGCCCACACCCTTACCCAGAGGGTGGGCCCTGGAGCCATCGGCTAGGAATCAAGGCCACACTCAGTGACCCATGGCAAAAAGGACACCTGCTTTCTGAGGCTGTAATGGCATCAGCCTCACAGGGTGGCCATGAGAATGAAAGGAGGTGGCACCCATGAAGCACGCGGCATGGTGCTCGGCACATCCCTGGTACGAGATCAATGTCAGCCGATGCCGCTACTGATGTCCTTCTCCTTTAACCCAGCAACCCCACTTCCAGGGCTTTACCCTACAGAGGTATTTGAACCAACAGGCCAAGATGTGTTCACGGGGGCCTTCACCGCAGGGCTGCATTATCACAGCAAATGTCCCTCACTAGGGATGAGCTGAGGAAACCAGACGGAGCCCTAGGCAACTGCTAAGATGACCTAGTCGAACATCACTGACTGATGTGGAAAATGAAAAAATGCAGTTTTCAGAACAGTATGCCCTGTCCAATACCATTTCTACAGTCCTATCAAAATATATTTCCAGAAAAATGTTTGGAGAGAAGTTTACTAAACATTACAACTGTGATTATCTCTGCAGAGAATTTCAGAAAATCCCCTTTACTGTGTTTCTACCGACTGAAGGAGTTTTTCAGGTGTGCAGGTCATTATTCCACAAACATGAAGGTATTAACCCAAGAGAGGCAGGCAGGCCTGCAAGCGAGTGGGCAGGCGGGCAGGTGCCCAGGGCAGCTCAAATGGGCCATCAGGCCCTTGGGTGTGCGGCCCAGAGGGGCGATCACGGGGTGGTGCTGAAGATGCACCAGCCTCCCCTTATCACAGGCCACCCCTGTCCTCCAAAGAGTGCTCAGAGAGAGACCTAACCCCCTTCTGCCTCGGACCCGGGGGTCCCTCCCAGCTCCCCCTGGCTGGCTGTCCTCGGGAGAGGCTGTGGGTAAGGAAGGAAGCTGAGCCAGGGCACTGTGCGGGTCCCACGGCATATGCGAGCCCTTCTTCTATTACAAATGCACCACTTTGGAACCAGTAGGTAGCCCAATTTGTGCCCTTCTCATTCCCAATGCAGCTTCTAGTCCAAAATAAGTGATTCTGGTTTTCAACAAAGGCCCCAAAGTTATTCCACATCCTGGTTTCCAAAACCAAGTTCAGAAAACTTGTCCCTGCTGCCATGGCTAAGGCCATCCAGGTCTGGTTGATTCGGAGCCTTCAGTTGAGAACAAAATGCTGGCATCAAGCAGTAAACAATTTCTTGATTCTGAAAACAGATTTTTATGAACAGCCTGCTTCTGGCAACCACTCCTTCCTTGAGGCCCAAGTCCTTCCTGCTGTGGGGGAGGCGTGTGCAGGCCCGTTCAGGGGAGAGCCCGAGGGCGAGGGCCAGGCCATTTCTCTCTCGTGTGCTACATGCCAGGCTGGAGCCTCAGGACCGGATGGAGACGCCACCCCTAGCTCTGGGGACCAGGTGAGCAGTGGCCTTGCCCCGCTGCCACCTGGGAGGGAGGGGGGCAGTGGAGCCTCAGAGGGGAAGTGTGACTGGGAGGAACAAGGTTCTTTGGAATAAAAAACTGTCCCTAACTAAGCCAAGAGCCTGGAGGAAAAAAAAAAAAGGTTTGTTTTCAAATGGATTAGAAAACCTTCTTTAGCAATTATGAAAAATTACAGAATAACCCAGCAGGCATTTTTTAAAAGGCAGACAGAATGGCTCCAGGAGAGTACTTTCCTTGGGGAAAGCATCTCAGCGGCTGAAAACAATTTATATACAAGGTATCAACTGTTGGCGGGCAACCCTCTCACCTCTCAAAATGCAGATCATAACCGCAGGATAAAATCGCCCTCCAGACACTACGGATGTCTTGCTTGGCTCGGTCAATAACAAATTTGTGAAATCCTTCCAAGGTCAGATATTTTTCCTCAGGGACTGATGGAAAAGAGTAAACAGCATTAGGACTTTGTTAACATCTGTGCACACCTGGGCCTCAGGAGATGCTCTGGTGGCCTCCCTGACCCCCAAACTCCCTTCTAGGTCCCTGGGTCCCTTTACGTTCCCATCTCGACTCAGCCCCAAGCACACTCATCTCCCCCCTGACTTTAGGGGTCCCTGAGGCCTCGGCCTTGCACAGTCAGGGCTGGTTGTGAGGTGGTACAGCAGCTTTTCCAGGGTCAGAAATATCCCTCAATGACACACCAATTTCTGTGACCATGAGGACAGCTTTCTCCAACTCTGCTTGGGCCTTTAGGAGGTTTATGTTCTGCTGCCCCAGAGCAGATCACTAGGTTGGACAAGTGCCTTCTAGAAGAAAATTTCCAAATACATTTCCAAGTCTTTACATTTTAGCCTCAATCATCTACTCTTCACCTTGGGCGTAGGGGTTTCCAGAACTGCTGTTTTCACCTCCATAAACTCTTGGTCATCAAAGATGGCATCCTGGGCCCATGAGTCAGCCTTGGCCAGGCCTCCCTCTCACGGCCTTTGCCAGCGCTGCCCTGCCCAACCTGGAGCCCCAGGGAGCCCAGGCCCCAAGGTAGGGTCCTCCCAGTCCGGCTTAGGCACGGAGGCCTCGTCCCAGGGAGGGCTGCCCGTCTCCAGGATGGGAGCAGCCACCCCGCCCCTGCGCCCACATCAGGCCCATGCTGCTCGTTCACCTTCTTGTTTTTTGGTTGGAGACTTTTCTGGGTCCTTTTCATCGGGTTTGCTTTTTTCCGGTGACTTTGGCTTCACAGTTGGTTTCTTCTCACTTAAGGCTGTCCTGCTGTAGACCAAATCACTGGAATCAACACTCTCCATGTTCACCCCTCCTCACAGAGGACACGCAAACGAACTTCACAGTTGTTACTTCACTCCCCCCACCCCCGAAGCTTATGATTCAGACAGGGCTGGGCTCTGTTCTGACCAAGAAAAGCTTACTGTGCAAATTATGAGGACAAATGGCTGCTTTAAGGTGTGAGAACTAAGGAAGAGATTCTTTTCAAACACTCTACACATTTCAGAGCTGTAAGTTTAAGTTAACTGAAATGAAATAAAATCTAAAATTCAGTTCCTTAGTCCCACCAGCCACGTTTCAGGTGCTCAAGAGCCACATGTGGCTAGTGGCCACTGTACTGGACAGCACAGAAATGGAACAGTCCCATCACCACGGAAAGTTCTCTTGGACAGCACTGCTTTGGAAGCACCATTTACACACACGCCTTCTTTTTCTGTCATTTAAATAATTCCTCTAGAGACTCCTGCTAGGTGACACTTAGCTATCAGAATTTTTAACTGTGAGTACTTGAGAATCATAAACCTGTATCCAAAGCAATTACTCTTAAATAGATATGGAAATGCACGTGGAATATGACGTGGCTATAAAAAGGGAATGGGGCAGTTATTTCTGTAGTGACACTGAATGATCTCCAAGATTGTTAATAAATAGAAATAGCAAGGAACAGACATTGTGGACAGTACTCAACATTTGTGTTCAAAAATATACATGTATGTGTGTAAATTTACTCATATGCAGGGGAAAGTTCTAGAAGGCTACAGAAGTTACTGAGAACACTGTCTCGAGGTAGGGAACTGGGAGGACTGAGGATAGAGGGGAAGAGGAGAGGCTTCTCACTGCATAAGCTTTTGAATTCGGTGCCATTCAAAATGTAAGAAACTGATATGCGAAGCAGAAATAAAAAGCCTAGGCATTTACTCTCCTCTGAGACTGCCGGGGCCAACCTCGTCATTCATCAGATTGTTCTAGTAACAGCAATGCCTAAAGCCAGTGCCTTTCAGATTTCAGTGTAAATCCACAGCATGGGAGACTTTCATGTACGCCTAGATCCAGGCACCAGCCACGGAAGTCCTAACTCATTAAGTCTGGGCTGGGCCCAAACCTGAATGCTCAGCAAGTGTCCCCAGTGAGTCACAGGCATGTGACCACTGGACACAGTTTAACAAATCCTACCTTAGACACACAAACACACACACACACACACACACAGGGTATATGTTGAAAAGTTAAAAAGTAGTTTTATGTGTGAGCAATTGAGCGCTTTTCAATATGCACATACGCACTCCACCGATAGCTAGGCATTATTTGTGTGATTAAAAGAAGTTAAAAATTTGAAAAATTCTGTCCACTTTAAATGTTTTACTAGTTCAGACTGGTCTACTTGCCAGTTTGCATGGACCAGATTTTACTAATTCTGGATAAAATGAAATATTCAGTTCCAGTCAATGAAGCTGACGGCTGAAAGAGCCAACACAGCAGAGCAGAAAGGAGCCCATGAGGTGCCGCCGCACCCCCCACCAGGCCCCGTCTTCCGAGCCTCGGGGGCCACCCCACCTGACGCTGTTGAGCACGGCCTTGTCCTTGGCGGGTGGCTTGGTGATGGGGCGCTTGGTGCTCACCACCTTCATAGGGTGCTGCTCCTTCCCAGCTTTGCTGTACCTGCTCTTGTCGTACTTGGGCTTCGGCACACCGTACTTCCTCAGGATCTGCAGGGCACAAAGGCCGCGGACCGTCTCAGGCTGACCCTGAAAGGCTCTCAAGGCCCAGCCCAGGTACGACAGGGACGGGGACAGTTACCTGGGTGAGCTGGTCCTCCAGCACCTTTTTTGGAGGCCGGACATTGGTGAAGAAGATGTGGAGGAGGTTCCCAGGGGTCTGGGAGTTGATCTGTTCTTTGCTAAGATAAATGTCAGAGACTTTGATTGGCTTGGCTGGTGTCAGGCTCAGCATGTGCTCTGAGTGGGCACAGCTCTTGAATATTTCCGTCAGAACCTCTCTGGCCCCGGGCACCAGCTTCTCACCTGTTAGAGAACGAAGGGAGGGACAAAACAATTCTGCCATGAGCACACTATGCCAGGAAAAGCCTTGCGAGCACCTTATCTATTTTTCATAAATACTCTATTTTTCAAAGCAGGTGTAACAGATATTAAGTGGAGAAGGCCAGCTAGCCACCAAAACTGCTGTCCCTTGTTTTTGGGCACACATCTTGGTTATTCCTTCCTTCCTATGAAGTGTGGCCCTGTGGTCACGTTCTCCTCTATGGGGTGTGAGCAGGTGGGATGTGAGCTGCAGGGAAGTGACCAGGCCCACGGGGACGGCCTCCCCAAACACTTACCCTGGACTCCTAGGAGCGCAAGACGCAGACGGCCACTGTACTCTGGGGTCTACTATCACAGGAGTTTAGCTACCATAACTTAAACAACATGTATATGACAGATAATTCCAAGGGGCAAAACCCAGCAAGTCTTTTTAGCACGAAGTATAAGTCTTTAAACAAGTTGTTGCAGGTTCTCAGGAGATCTTACCCCAGTGATATCCAGCAAGGGCAGCAGAGAGCTAAGAGGCAAAATACACACCCACAAGGAAACGAAAATAAAAATTAATGTTAAGAAGAATCCACGATGAACAAAATATTAACCGTGGTGTGGCAAAAGGAAAAATCAAAATTGGCACAAAGAACATTTTCACAGATACAAGTGACCATTACTCAGGGAAAAAAAAAATACTTATTTTTGTCCCTCATCAAGCGCTCCAGCAGGTGCTCTCACTTTCCCTAAGGGGCCAATGTGAACCCATCTGCATGCGTCTCCTGGCTGAGGGTCCCGACTGGGGAGCTATAATCTAGGAGCTCCCTTCCCTTCTCCTTCCCACTCCTCCTCCTTCCGCAGGCACTGCTCCCTCTCTCGGGGAGCCTGGTGCACCAGGGACAAGGACCAGCTGTGGCACCTGGAGCAAAAAGGCCTGGCAGAGGAATCTGCTGAGAGGGGGTGGGGGCGTGCGGAGGAGGAGGGCCGAGCTCTGGGAGCTGACCCTGCAGGGCCACAACTTACATGAATCTCGTATGCAGAATGCACTTGGCAAGAATATGGTAGATGCACAGGCCCCAGAAAGGCCTTATGGGAGAGGGTAACCTATAATAGAATCAGGAAGTAAAACTAAATTCAGACTCAAAGTATGGGAAGACTGGGGCAGCATTAGTTATGGCAGGAAAAGGCCTCAGGTTCTTGGTAGATCTTACCCCAGTGATAATCAATGCGGGCAGCTGAGAGCTGAGGAGCAAACGCACACTCTCAAGCAAACAAAAACCAAAATTAACGTTAGAAAAATCTGTGGTGAGCAAAACATTAACTGCTGTAGCAAAAGGAAAAAATCTGCAATACTGATTCTGTATTTACAATCTTAATATTTTGTTCATCATGGTTTTTCATTACTTGACTTTTAAAAATAATGCATTGACGTGTCATTGATCTTGATTACTGAGTTTTTAGGCACCCCTTAAATTTTGCTTCCATGGGCTCATTCACCTTATCCTAGTCCTGGCCCTGAGAGAATAGTTCAAAATTTCATCGTTGGGGGACAGTAATTGGAAAAATGATGAGGACAACCAAAAATATGCTCAGTGTTACATTTCTGTGCTTGGAAAATATAAAACAAAGCAACCACTCAACATCTCCATTATGAAATTTCAAATAATAGCAAAGATTTAGAAAAGGGGACATGGATTAAAACTTTTGAGAAAGATTGCTATAAAACGAAAATAACGACACAAAAAACTGTTTTAATTATAAAACAGAAAACCCCTGTGGCTCCTGAAGTGAAGCCTGAGCCAGCTGCAGGGCGCCCTGTGCTCGACCCTGCCCGGTGTTGGGGCTCACTGGGGGCCGGGGTCCCAGGTGGATGGTGAGCACTGCACAGAAGAGGTGGGGAGGCCCGAGAGGACCCCCCCCGTGGAGGAGCCACAATGGCAAAAGGAATGGACTTTGTGAGATGGGAGCTGGAACTGTTTCTCCCCCACACATCAGTTTAAAAGTGTGAGGCTTTAGTTGTCAAGCTCATGACAAAACGGGTGCCAGCAATGTACTCAGTACATTCTCGCTCCATAGGACGGAACAGAGCAAAGGCACTTGAGCTCTATCAGGAGAAGCCTGGCTGGGCTGGAAGAAAAGCAGAGTGAACACAATCCCATATTCAAGCAGGTGCCAGCTCTCCAGGCTCGCCCGGACACAGCTGCCTACAGCAGGGGCTCCCCACGGCCTTCAGACGTCCAAAGATGCCCTTTCTATCCCAGGAATACGTGGTCCCCCGGTCACCGTCCACAGGCGGGAAATCTCTTGTCTCATCTCCCCAGCACCCCCAGAATCACTTTCAAACTCCACAACCCACCTTTAATCGACTTATCGTTGAAATAATCCTCTATCCCTGGGCTTCCTTGAGTATCAAACAAACTCTGATTTACGACAGATACAGTTAAAATCTCTTCTGTTGACATTTCCATCAATTCATCTTCACCATCCAAACTTGACAAACCAATCAAATCATTATTGTTAAATAAACTTGCTCGAATTTTCTCGATTTTCGCTCGGGATCTTATCTGCATGAACAAAGAAAAAGGTCAGGATTGAAATGGAGAGTGACCAGCGGCTCAGTGCAAACGAACTGTTTTTCCCCCTGCTTTTCCCTCTCTGTGCCTGGGCGGGTAGGAGAGCTGTCCAATGTAGGGGAGATGACTTTCTTGCCAAAGCTCATCTCCTGATTCAACAACAGTAAGTTTTAGGGGAACAACTCAACTGGAAATCTCTGCTGCTACACTCTGGCCAGGTCAGTGGTTTTACCCCTGATGCCTAGGGAGCTGAAGTCCATGCCTGGCCCTGAGGAAATCTCCAGGAAGGAGGCAATGAGAGGTAAAGATGGAATAACAAAAGGGATTCTAAGAAAGCAACCTCTTAGTCCTTGAAGTCTCCCGTAAGAGGCCCCCTGGGAGAGAGCAGGGCAATGCACGTTCTCAGTCGTTGCTTCTCTCCACAGCCACCAAAGGACAGGCTTTCTGCTGATCTTAACTCCTCTTACACCAGGGTAAAGGAAAGCATCTAGATTTCTAAATCAGAAGGCACAAGAAACAGATCTGGTCTTGGGGTGGAGAGAGGATGAGGCAATGTGCACGTCACCCAAGACTTGAACCTGGAGCAGAAATGGCAGGCGCCCATCCCCACAGCGCTCAGTGAAGGGCCAGGCAAAGCCTCTCCTGCTAATGGCAAGGTTCAAAACCACCCAAGGCCTCTAGAAAAATACAGCTGCGGGCCCTGGGTTGGACAGTACTTCATCCATTATGCCCTGCTACGTCCCTCCACACTCAGCAATGAAATGCATTTCCTTCACGACATCAGACTTGCTGTTGCACCTAGAGACATTACCTCAAGCGGAATCATTGTGTCATTCCCAAGAGCTGCCCCAGGGAGCCCCCTAACTGCTCTGGCCGTTACCTATTTGTTAAGCCCGTGGAAATAACTTTGGAGGGGTTAAAGAAGCTTGGGGGTTTCAAGATGGCCCTGACTTCAGCAGCTGCTCAGGCTTGAGAGCCGTTACCTCCACGACTGCAAAGCCCTTGATGGGGCGGGCCGGGAGGGACTGGTTTTCCAGGGACGTGACCGTGTACATGGAGCCCACGTCCGACACGGACGCCATCTCGGGGTTGTCCAGGGGCTCCCCCAGGCTCCCCAGGCTGCCCAGGCTGCCCGTGCTGCACAGGGAAATGTCCAGGCTCTCCTGGCTGGACACCACGTGGGGCTCCAGCAAGCCAGGAGGCAGGGGCAGCTCAAGGCCCAAGGGCAGTGGGTCCAGGGAGAGGTCGCCGACGGTCTGTGAGACGCCCTGGGAGCTGCAAACTGAGGCCTGACTGGTGGAGGCTGAGGCGCTGGTGCCCGTGGCGGGGGCCAGGCTGCTGGACGTGCTGACCTCCAGACTGTCTGTGCTGGGGAAGCCGAGAGTCTTGTCAGGCTCGGCTTTCCCATCTCCGCCCTCAGACTTGTCCTTTGGCTTCTTGGGGTCTTCTTCCTGCAGGGGAATATAGATCTCATCTTGGAAGACCCCGCCGTGGGCGTTGCAGGCCTTCCGGATGGCACCTCTGACGATGCCCTCATCCAGGTGGGTGGGGATTCCGGAGATTACCAGCAAGCGGCTGTGGGCCGTGGGACTGACCAGGGCCTGGCAGGCATCGGCGATGGCGTCGCTGGTCACGCCCAGCCCCTGCGGGTCCTTCCTGGTGAGGTGGCGGAGGATGATGAGCAGGGTGAGAGCTCGGTGGAACCACAGCATGTCCTCAGGCTTGCCACCCCCAATGCTCAGCATGGCCGAGTCTGACTCCACCACGTGGGAGGCCGAGCGCTTCCCAGAGGAGGAGGCCTTCTCCCGCTTCATCTTGACTTTCTTCCTCTTGGACAGGAGGCTGGGGCTCTGTGGCGTCTGCCCTGGGGAGGACGAGGAGGAGGAGGACGAGTCGCTGAGGTTCGGGGCGGCCGTTGAGGCCACCCCGCTGGCGGTGACACTCATGTTGGTGGGCAGGGTCACCTCGGCAACTGCAAGGCAACCTTCCATCAGTGCGTGAAAATACGTGGAGAACCTGCCCTGGTCGGCGGCGGCCCCTGCCCCGGAGCCTCCACAGGCGCTGCCCGACACCCAGCTCTGGGCCTCCTCGTCATACAGCTTGTGGAGCTCTGACTGCAAGGCTGTCAGCATGGCCAGGCAGGGGCTCAGCTGCAGGGCGAGGGAGGACGACAAGCCAGCGGGGTGCTTCCTCTGCTCCAGGGCGTGCACTGTGCGCAGGAGCTCAGCCAGGAGGTGGAAAACAAGCTCCTTCACGCAGGCAGCCATGTCCGTGGTCCACAGGAAGTTTCCTGAGGCAAATAGAAAATAACGACAGCAGCAATCACTCCCATGGCACTTACTGTGTGCCAGGCACTGTTCTGATCGAGCCCTCGCAAACCCAGGAGGGGATACATTATTCATCCCCATTTTACAGATGTGGAGACAGAGGCAGGAAGCAGTGAAGGACTCGCCTGAGGTCAGACTGCAGCACCAGGGGGGAGCCGGGATGCCCAGCCCTGTGCCACAGGACAGCGCAGCCACCTGCTTCCGGAGCTCAGGCAAAGAAATCAGTCTTTTCTTCCTCCTAAGGCTATCAGGCCAGTCACTGATGCGTCACTGGAACACTGTCTCCCAAAGTGTGGGATGCCCACTGTTGTGGGCACACAGGCCAGTGTTACAAAGAGCACAGAAACACACGCTGAAAAACTCATCCCTTTTTACTCCTCCTTTAGTCCTGATTTTGACAACAGGACAGCCTTACCTTGGGGCTGGCATATTCTTCAACACCTTTGCGATATTTGGTAATCTGCATTTTTAACAGAAAGGGGGCGATGGGCTCAGAGCCTTTGACAGGCAGCTGTATTTAGCCAGAATTTTGTACGAGTCAGTCTTTATTTTCCTTGTATTGGTATTTTTGTAGTTATTGTCTAGTTAGGGCAAGGGATAGTAATTGTCCATTTATAGTAGTGACCTGAGTCTCTTTTAACTCCAAGTTTAAGTTAAGAGGAGAAAGGAATTGACTGCAACAGACAAATACTAAGTAACAAGACGTTGGTAGGCATGGTGTGGGCACGGCAGTCACCGCTGGGTGGCCTGAGAGGGGCTGGCATTTGGGAAACACCGTCCAGATCAACAGGATGGGCCACGCCCTGGCACAGGGGCCCCACCACTCCAGGTGCGCCTCCTCTGCCCCTGCACTCGTGTTGCCTGGAACTGAAGGAAGCCGAGGACGCTCAGGACACCTGGAGCCCCACATCTGCTGACCCAGCTATGCCCCAACCTGTGAGCGCCCACCGTGCTGCACATTCCACCCCGTGGGTCTCGTGCAGGGTTGAAGGGCCCGGCCTGGGTGACTCACCGTGAGCCTCGGGCTAAACCCAGCACCCACAAAGGAGGGGCTGAGCGTCCTGCTCTCTGCAAGGTGAGGCTGTTTGAAAATTCTAACGAGAAATGGGCTCCTACTTGCCATGGGACATAGGACTCTCCTGGAGCCTTTCACAGGGGACAGCTGCCCACATTCCACTCTCACCCAGGGTCCAGGCCAGGCCCTCAGATGCTGGAACTGCTCACGGCACAAACTCCTTTGTCCTTCCTTTACCAGGTGGCATTTTACGTACAAGGACAGCCTTGGAGAGATTTCTTCTTGGACAAAATTGCAAATGGGAGCCCAGGAGCTGAACTGGCCATAGCCATCTTGTCCCCAGAGACAGTGGTTCCCTGTCTGCTTCCCCCCAGCCCCCAAGCCAATCCCCTGCTTCCCTGCCTCTGGTGTGTTTATAGAATTTGAATTAGTTGCCAGCATTCAAAGACAGGAAATTCACACTGAAATCTGGACTTCTGGTGTTTCTTGGTGAAAAATAATCTGGCAGCAGGGGTGTGAACATCCCTGGCAATGCAGGATATGACCCCCGGGGATGAATCTGGACCCGGCATCGTGGGACTGAGAGTATCTTCTTGAACAAAAGGGGGATGCAAAATGAGACGAAACAGAGTCGGTGGCTGAGAGATCTCAAATGGAGTCGAGAGGTCACTCTGGTGGACATTCTTATGCACTATACAGATAACACCTCTTCGGTTTTAATGTATTGCGATGGCTAGAAGTAAATACCTGAAACTACCAAACTCCAACCCAGCAGTCTGGACTCCTGAAGATGATTATATAATAATGTAGATTGCAAGGGGTGATAGTGTGATTGTGAAAACCTTGTAGATCACACCCCCTTTATCTAGTGTATGGATGGATGAGTAGAAAGACGGGGATAAAAACTAACTGACAAATGGGATGGGATGGGGGGATGGTTTGGGTGTTCTTTTTTTCATTTTTATTTTTTATTCTTGTTCTGATTCTTTCTGATGTAAGGAAAATGTTCAGAAATAGATTGTGGTGATGAACACATAACTAGATGATCGTACTGGGAACGGTTGACTGTATACCATGGATGATTGTATGTTATGTGCATGTGTTTGAATAAAACTGAATTAAAAAAAAATAATAAAATAATTTGGCAGGATGTGAGCCACATTCTCACACGACCAAACCCAGGGTAGTTTAGGGGCTGCTTGACAGGGCATGTGTCTCCCCCACTTTACTCTCTTATTTCTCTCATTTACATTATTGGTCTGACCCTGAGAATATTCAACTTTTTTTGTTTGTTTTTTTCAACTTTTTTTTAATTGAAGTATAATTTACACTGCAATCTCTTTTTTCCCCTCTAACATTGTGTTATGAAAATTTCAAAAATATAGGAAAGTTGAGAAAAATATACAGTAAATATCCATATACCTTCAGCCTAGGTTCTACCATCAACATTTTGCAGTATCGGCTCTATTACACATCTATCCAGCCAGCCAGCCCTCTAGCCTACCATCAACCCATCTTAGTTTTTGATTCTTTCAAAATGAGTTGCAGACATCAGTATGTTTCACCTTTAAGCTTTTTAGGGGGCATACTGTTAATTAGAGCTCAATATCTATTAAGAATTTTTTGAGGTAATTTTACATATGGTGAAATACATGAGTTCTGACAGGTGCAATGTCTTTTAAACCTTTAGGAGCGAGGCAGTTATGTTTGATTTTGCAACATGGTTCACTTCCATGCTACTCTTTACCCCAAGGGTCACATTTACATTATGTACGTATTTTTTTAAAGTTATTTATTTTCATGATTAATTGCCACCCCTCAGAACAATGGGAGTACCCTGCAAATCGTGGATTTGGAAGCCTAGACCACACCTTCGAACCACTTCCCCAAGCCTGCTTCCAATGCGAAGGGTCCAGCAGCTGCCTTGGCTACTGTGGCCCACGCCCCACCCCATGTGGCAAGCGACTCAGGTATGGCCACAGCCCACAGGCCACCTTTGTCTCAAGCCTCACCTAGCAGTTCCACCACCTGCAGGAGGACAGACGTGGGGATGGTGTCAGGCTCATCTTCAGACCTCCCTTCGCCATCCTCTGATTTCCAAGACAGCAGCTGCTCTGCAAAAGCCACAGCCAGCGGGAACTCCAGGGGCAGGGAATGTAACGCCAGCACGGCTCCCGGAGGTGGGGACACCCCTAGAAGAAGCACCCAGGGGGCACTGTGTGATTAGTGGGGCCTGATCAAAGTAAGTCTGAGAAATGACCTGCCCAGTGCAAGTGGAGAGAAACGGGGCTGGAAGGGCCACCCACTCATCTGCCAGGGTTGGGGCAAACCGGACTTGCCAACACTCCAAACAGAGTCAGCTGCCAGGCTCAAGAAGGAGCCAGAGGACATCCCTCCCAGGAACCTACTTACCAGTGTGGCAGCGGGACAGAGGGGCAGCCATAGGATATGGGGAAGGAGAAACATTCCTCAGTCGTTAGACACTGACCAGCCTTATGATCCAGGGAGTGGCACTCCACTGGAATATTCCCAGCTCGGGGAAGGAATCATCAGCCCTTTTATACGGTTATTATCTTATTAAGCTCAGACACCAACACGGTGTCCCTAAGACTTAAGGCACTACCGAGAGGTTGGGTTTGGTTCTCTTTTATTCCTTCTGTCATTGCCATGGCCCAAGTCTGACCAAAGCTACCTATAGTGAGGGGAAAAGGCCTGATCCACCTCCCCTCCTGCACTGCCCCTCAACCCCCATTACAAATGCTGACCAGACACAAGCCAGAGCATCGTGCGTCTTTAGGCAAGCCAGGAGTATCCCACCCTGGCTCATGGGCGCTTGGAGTGAATATTTAAATGGTGACAATTAGGCAGTGATAGGTAGACAGAAATCCTCTGTTTTTAATATATGGTTTAAACACTGAGCTAACACAGGCAAAATACTATTACATTAATCTACCTTAGAACAACTAAGAAAATGGAACCAATAAAAAAACGGACCAAAAAGCTTTTCAGCAATAACCAAATCATTTAAGAAATGTCCTTTCATTCCCTAAAGATGCAATGTCTGAAAGCCGGGGCAGGAGGGGGTGAGGAGAGCCAAACCCCTTCTTTTTGGCTGAAAGTACAGATGTACTTTATAAGTATCTCTGGCAAACACACCCTAGTCTTTTCTTGGGGCAGCCAAGGAAGAGCAGTGGAAGGCTGTGGCCAGATTATCTGTGTCTACTCAGAAGCAGTCAGCTGCCCTGGTGTGCAAAGAGGACAGGCTGTGACGGCATAAGGATTTACAGAGACAAAACTGTCATCTAAATCTAAAATGGTGGGGCTTAAACGATGCCAGTGAAAATAAGACAAACCAGTTTTCCCGGCTCAACCACCACAGCTCTGTTTGCCACTTGGTGGTGGGGAGCATAGCTTCACTGTGGCCATTGCCCCCAGGAGCCCCATGCACATGGAAGAATTAGGCTTTAGTGAGTACTCAGGAAAAGGCAACTGGGATTAGTACAGCCAGATGATGGGATGGCTCCAATCAGACCATTCCACAGGGTAGAATTCCATAGCATGTTTGCAGAAGGAAAAGAAACCCCCAACGAAGCCTGGGCACCATCTGCCAGGCAATTCCCAGGCAGGAAGTGGAGGTCATTTAATCTTCTGCCTCTAAAAGACACTTCCCTAAGCAGTCCTATTCTTTACCAATAGGAAATTAGAACTTAGCAAGGTACAAAAGCCTTTCTCTCTTCAAAAAGAAGGAAAGAAAAGGAAGTGTGTGTTTAGCACCAAGTGTTAACTACGAGACTCACCCAGTTTGATGTGGACCTTGTCTGTGGAGAGGATCCCAGAAGGGTACTGGTTGGTGGTGGGAGGCGGCGTGAGCCCCGTGTTGGCCGGGGACGCGTCCCGTGGGTAGCAGACAGCCTCAATGAGGTTTAGCTGCCCATTTCGCTTCACCTTGTGACCCAGGCCATACACGAGCACTCGTGCCCATGGTGCCTTATACAGGGAGGAGCTGAGGAGTAGGACAGAGTGTCAGCAGAGAACCCAGCCACACACAGCCAGGGAGAGTCAACAAATGCTTTCTGGTGACAAGTAAGTTAAATAAGAACTGGGCAGAAGCCATTTCTACCTCCTTTTAGAATTTCATTAGGTCATTTGTTATAAAGAATAAGTTCCCAAACATGGGACTGTGTAAAGAATTGCAAGCTATTTTACAATATCGCAGGCATTAAAGAATTAAAACAATTTGAGTATCTTCCTCTGTTTATTTCACCAGAATCCATTTTGCTTCTCTCCCCATCACCAACTTCTTGAGAACGGGCAACTTACTCTTTGCGGAATCCAGACTGACTTTCTTTGCAAGACACAACAACAAAAGCTGCCCCAGGGAAATTAACATCCATGTTGACTTTGGACTCAGAAACTGGGAATTCTTCAGAGGGGAACTGCTCCGGTGCTGTCTGCAAAGAGACATTTAATAAGAAAAGCCACAGGCCGAACACAAGGGAGAGCATTTCATCGTCTCATCTCAGAAAGCAAAAGGCAACAGCCAGAGCATATGTGGTAATAAGTTCAGAAGGACAAAAGAACCCCTCAGGAGGAAGGAAACCACAAAAGGGATAAGGCAGAAAAGCTTCTAAGGAAGGGAAATCAATGGGGAATTGGGGGAGAAAGGAATATAATTTTTAGCATGTCAATGAGAATTCTAATTAAAGATTATAACCATATTTCAGGGACATCAGCACTTCAGCCTTTTACCTGCAGGAAAGAGCAGATCTGTTTGGTTAGCTCCGAAAGGCTCTCCTCGCCCTGGTGCAGGGCCCGTGTGATGGCCACGTTAAGCCACTCTCGCACGGCCTGCGAGTTTCCCTGGTAAAAGAGGTCTGTGGCGGAGCAGTTCTGGGACTGGATGCAATGCTGCAGCGACTGGGCCAGGAGGATAGAGCTGGAGCTGACGGTGCCATCTGTAGACAGGAAAGAAACCACTGCATTTGGAAGAATCAAAGCAGCCAGGGGCTGTGAAATCCTAAGTAACAGCAACAAATTAACAACTCACCCAGGGACCACTGACATTACCAATCAGATCCTCAGGGGGGAATTCTGGAGATCTGTGGCTTTTAAACTTTTGTGTTCTTTTTAGCGGCAAAATCATTTCCTCAAATAAAATCTTAAGTAGAAGCCCAAGTCTGTTAAGCAGACAAAGTGTTGCCGGCTGGATCCGGGGGTCCCGGACCCCGACACATTCGACTGCCCTGGCTCGCCCTGAGGCTGCCCTGAGGAACTGTAAGGCGGGCTAAGAGCAGCGTTTGTAAAGCAACATATTAGGTCATCAAGGCAAAGTTTACAGAAAGACTTTAAAGCTTTCCAGGCATATCTCTAAGCCTCTTAAGCTCCCGGGGCTAGCAGAGTGCAGGTACTGAAATGAAGATGGAGTGAGCGTGCACGTGCGCGCACACACACACGTGCTCGCACACACACACTCGCACACATGCTCGCACACACACACACACACTCGCACACACGCACACACACACGCGCTCGCACACACACACTCGCACACACGCACACACACACGCGCGCACGCACTGGTTGGGACTCCATGGCTGCGAGCTTGAAGGCAACTACCCAAAATACAGCCTGGGCTTAAGACTGCTGCTTGCAGGCTGGCTTCAGAGAGTCCCGCCTGCCTCTTCACCACTGACTCCCACCTTAGTTGCCAGGAGATGGTGGAGGCTGAGGTGTCAGAGGCAAGACTCAGACTGGGTGAAGGGCAGATGAATCACTTAGCACTCACCAGGGGAGCGCACGCACCGCAGGGCCCTCATCTCCATGCACCCCAAGCTTCACAGAGACACACAAGCTGGGCCAGTTACACAGCTCTGCCTGGAGCTATAGTGACCTAATGGGTCTGCTCTGGAGGAGTTTAGTAACAGGAACATTTTTTCTTTACAATGCCAAACAGAACATCTGTGGCAAGAGTACAATGACTAGACTTTGTTATACTTCATTTTTCTTGATCCACAATTAGTCTGGGAAGCTCAATGAATGCTTAAAACATTAGCGACTATAGTAACTAATACTCATATTTTTCGAACAGTGAGAAAGAATTGCCAAGGCAATCCCAGTGTTTTAGCACAGTTTATCTATATTAGCCTAGAGGTCCTGTGCTCAGACTTGTCTCTTGTCCTCTTCTTCACATGGAGAGTTAACTAAGCACAAATCCTACCTGGGGCCTGGATCACTCTCAGGGGCTGATTTCTGCAATGACAGCACCAAGGTCATAATTCACCTGGGAGGGGAGGGGCGAGAAGCTGATTGGACAGCAGCTGCAGGTGCTCCAGGGTGATGTCCCGGACGGCAGGGATGTGGAAGAGGCGGGTAAACAGGTGAGGCAGCTTGGGGGCGAAGATATTGAGCAGGGCCATGCGGCAGTACAGCCTGGCCAGCGCGGCCTCACAGCGCAGCAGCTCTCTGCAAGGGAGAAGCGGGTGAGACGCCCAGAACCCGCAGCTGCACCAAGCCGCAGGTTCCTGAAAGGCAAGGCCCGCAGCTCAGGCTTCTCTTCCAGCCCCATGTGCGGAACCCCAGGTGAGTCACTTTTGGGTTTTAAACCAAAAGCCACATTTAGGAATGTGTGATTTTTCCCAACTCAAAAATCACTGTGGAAAGAGAAATAAAAACATACGTCTACACAAAACTTGAACATGTATATTCCGAGTAGCAGCATTATTCAAAAAAGCCCCAAAGTGGAGACAACCCACATGTCCACTAACTCATGGATGAATAAATGCAATGTGGCATGTCTATACAAAGGAGTATCGTTCAGCAACAAAGAGAAATCAAGTACTGAGCCATGCCACCACATGGATGAAACTTGAAGACACTACACCAAGTGAAAGAAGACACAAAAGGCTACATACTGTAGGATTCCATTTACATGAAATGTCAGAATAAGCAAATCCACAGAGACAGAAAGCAGCAGATTAGTGGTGGCTGTGGGCTGGGGGGACAGGAAAATGGGGGAGTGGCTGCTAATGGGTACAGGTTTTACTTTTAGGGTGATGAAATGGTCCAAAATTGTGGTGATGATTGCACAACTTTGTGAATATATGAAAAACCAGTGAATTGTACACTTCAAAGGGTGAATTTCGTGGTATATAGATTAAATCCCAATAAGCTGTTATAAAAAATCACCATGGTCAAAACATGTAACAGCTCAAAAGCAGCAATGAATTTATGAAGTGATCAGCATTCACCTTGGAAAACAGCTCATTAGTGACTAAGCAGGACTCACTTAGAACTGCATTTCTTGGTAAAGAATCTAATCTAGCCAATAATAAGCATAAGGGATGCTCCCTAGATTTTATTAGGTGATCAGCGTAATGGAAAAATATCCTAGCAGTAAGAACTTAACTAAAAGGGCAACTTAGAAGCAGCCTTACAGTTTCTATGAATTCTAGGTCCAAACGCACTCTGTAGCCAGTGGAGTCACGGAGACTCCCTACTGATCCTAATTAAAGTTAATGCTGCTGGTTCGTAACTCAGATTTGGACTTAATAGCAATTAAAGAAACAACCATTCAAAATGTAACCCTTGAAGAGTTTTTAAACATATGAAACAAACATAAAAAGACAGCTAAAAACCGTATTTTAAAGTGATTTCTTTCTTATCTACACTGATTTGTAAAGGTCTCAGGTCATAATTAAAAACAAACCAGCCCCACCTACCTCCTCCCTCCTTGGGGGTCCTGTTCTGACTGCATTATCAAAGCACATAAGGACCCTGGCAGCAAAAAAAAAAAAAAAATGAGGTCTGAACATGAAAGCTGAAAACCTTCCAGTCCTCCACAAAGCACCCCCTTCAGATTTCACAGGCCGAAGCCGGAGCTGGCAGGAAGGAGGCTGTAAAGAGATCGTATTGGGGTGGCCTGGCATTCGGCTCCTGTTCACATCCTCTGATGTGAAGCCTTGGAAGCCGTTGCTGGAATCCTTCTGCCCCTTTATTTACAAAGTCCTCTCTGAAACCCATGAGGGTGCTTTCAGGGCAGAGTATACCACTAATGAAAATCTAGGCTAGGACCAGAAATGCACTCTCTGAATTGATCAACAAACAGCCTGGTGTGTTTTGTGGTTCTCCCAAATGCAGAGATCACTGCATTAATACTGAGCAAATGCCCTGCACTCACAGCCTGATTGCAGCCCCCCAAAGCACTTTCTCACCCTTTAATGCAAGGACTGGTCAACAGTCAACAGATTTCACCCATCGGAGACACTTGTTTAAAATATGAATGAAAGACTTAGTAAATACAGCTTTAAACACTTTGATAGCATCATGTTGACATTCAAGCACAGATATTTGGTGGTCATTTCAACAAATATTTTAGGCTTACAATGTGTGCCAGGACCCAAATTAGGCACTGGGGGTAGAGCAAAGAAGACAAAGTCCCTGCTTATAGGAAGTTTATATTCTAGAGGGAGGAGATGTAAAATAAATAAATTTTAAAATAGCAAGCAAACATATCATGTCCTGGAAGAGAATTAAAAAGCAGTGTTATGACAGCAAGTGACTGGGTGTGTACTCTAGACTGGACAGTGAGGTAAGTGCTTTTTGAAGAGGTGACATGTTCACTGCAATCTAAATGACAGGAAGGAGACAGCCATGCAAAGCTCAGGGCAAAGGGGTTCTAGGCAGAGGGAACAGCACACACAGAGACTCAAAAGAGGAAACCAGCTGGTGTGTGAGACGAACAGAAACACCAGTATTGCCGAAGGAGAGTACATGGGAGGCGAATGGGAAGGTGATACTGGAGAAGCAAACAGGGCCAGATCCTGTAGGGATTTGTAAGCAGGTTATGGGTCTGAATTCTATTCCAAAGGCAGTGGAATTATGTCTAGACTAGTGGTGGAAATGGAGAGAAATGGACAGATGAGGGAAAGTTTTAGAGGTAGTGTCCATAAAATTTGCTTATAGATTACACGTGGTGAGGAAAAAAGAAAACTACTACATGAACGGTACTGCCCCTTACAGATTATGATAAGACTAGTGATGGAGTTTCAGGGAAAAAAATTCTGGAATTCTACTTCACATCCTGCATTTTAAGGTGCCTATTAGACTATCTGTGAGCAAAGGTCAAGAAAAACGTCTTGTCATCTATGTCAGAACTGCTTTGGGTTAATCTGCTTCTGTTCTGGAATTCTGGCAAACCCAGGAGGTCAGCAGGATCATGAGACACGTGGCTTATGATAAACATGACTCCAACTGGCAAGCTGCACCTGGGTTGGGAGAACTGTGAACAAAGACACTCTTGGTGGGAAGCCACAGCTTCGAGGCCTTCCTGTGCGCAGTGACTCTTGTAACTGGGCATGTCTCTTGCCAGAAGCTATGCATGCAGGGTTGCTATAAGAGACACTGGCTCCTACAGGGGACATGGGGCTGCTCAGCCATTTGCAATTTGCTGTGTAAAGTCTCCCTCAGGCCTTGCGTGTGTGTCAGAGAATAGCCCCTGAACTTCTGTGTGGAGGCCTGGGAGGACTGCCGCTGAGAAGCATGCATGATGATGCCCTGCAGTGTGCCAGGCTTCCTGTCTCTGGGCCTTTTTAAGTGAAGCTAATGCCAAGTGTAGCCTGTTCTGGTTTTGTGAATTTGATTGTCTAATTCAGCTTAAACCACCCAAATGGGGCAATGCAATATCCAAGTGGAGATGGCAAGGAGGCAGCTGGATGCATGTATCTGATTTCCAGTGAGAGATCAAAATGCAAGTTAGTAAGTTGGTTCAAAATTGACAACATGAGGAGAAATGGATGAACACCATGAAAAACAGTTTATGGAGACCTTTTATCAGAGAACTCTATTTATTACGTTTCCCTTTGAACTGTTGCCAGAGGGAACAGGGGAATCAGTAATGGTGCATGTGAGGGAATTTTGCTGCATCTTTAGGTTTTAAACCAAGGGCAGGTACAGGCCTTGAGCATCGTACAGAACCCTGCACAGTACTAGGCACAGAGGGGTCTTGAGGAACACGTGACTAGCCCAACAGTAACGAGCTGGCTGCTCACCGGCCCTTTTATTAATCTCTTCTTGATTTGCCTTGCTCTTGTAACTGTTCCACACTCTTCAAATCTCCAGCCGCCCTCAGTCTCCACAGTCCTGGCAGAAAAGTGTATGTGGCATGGGTCAAGCGATACTAGCTCCCCCAACTTTTCTTCCCTACTCCTCTGATTTCACTGTTATCTTTACTAACTGCCTTCTCTCCCTCTAACTCTTAGCTTCGAAGGAAACTCATCCTGCCTTTTTGTGAAGGACAAATGGTACATGCAGTGAGACACGGCAGATGGATGGCTGTGACCCAGGGGAAGAAGGGCTCAAGTCTACCTGTGAATCTGAAGGTTGGTGTTGTCCAGGGTGACGAGCCCATTGGTGGCTGTCCTGCGGTAGCCTGCAGGGGGCCTTTCCAGCATGTCAATGGGATACCAGTATCGAACCAGCACACCTTCACTTCGGAGGTACGTTTCCACCTGTACCAATTCATTCACCTACAACAGTCAGAGAAAATGTCTTTGTTGTCTTGAGCTTTTGACTTTTGTTTCTAAGTTCAGAAATAGATTTTAAATCCACCTTTTAGATTTTATGCTTGAAATTTGCATCCAACTGCTATTTCATGTAAATGAGTTGTCAGGGAATTCACAAAACACATGCTATACTATACTATGTATTTTTCTGGGCAAAGAACAAAATAATAAACATTGAGAATTAACAGATTCTTAAATATAAATGTGAGTTTATTACTTAATACAAAGGCCAAAAGACCAGTTATAAAAAAAGTCACTTCAAATCAATCAAAATGGAAAAACAAAAGTACAGGCTAAATAACCAGGCACTATATCAATAAATTCTAGTTTCATGCTACTGATGAAGTCTAAAAGTTCAAAGACATTGGGTCCATACTGCCATACTGACGGTGTGTTTTAGTAATTCCATACCAGATGGCAAACTTTAATTGTTACCAGATACCGGCCTTCCATGTAATCATGAGTTAGCAATTTAAAGAGAGTAGAGCTATCTTTCAGTAATACTTCAACACACATTGCTGCCAGGTAAAATTTATGTTCATTGTTTTTACATCAATAATTTTCTAAACGCAGGAAACCTCTCTGATAATTCTATTTCATTGCTAGGAAAATAAAAAGTAAGCTGATGCATATGCATTCTGGATTCAAATACTAATATAATTCTTAGGAACTATTAAAACAAAGGGAATCAAATTACCTGAGAAATAGCAGACTTATTTAACAGAAGCTTTACTTTTCTCGGTTTTACTTTCGCACATTTCTATTGCTGGAGAGTATCATCACTAACAAATTTTCTGATTATAAGAGCCAGAAGGTTGTTATCAAAAGGCAGTAGAGGAGGAGAACCTATGATGGCGGCTAGGTGAGACAGAGCAAGGAGACACCTCCGTGAAAAACAATGATAAAAACCAGAAAGTGACCCAGAACGTCACCTCCAAAGTAGCACCAGCCAGACAAGGTCTGCTAAAGCCACAGGGAACGTGCATTTGGTGAAACCAGGAGTCTGCATTCTGAAATGAGTGAGTGAGTCTTCTGAG